>PVIR01040367.1:0-13516 GCA_004026965.1 Petromus typicus | reverse complement strand
TGGAAAAAAATGAAGAACTTCAAAAATATAAAGCACTTCATTAATTTGCATGATGCCCCTGTACAAGCGCATTCTCTGCACACCTGTTCCTTCGGTCAGCAGGGAGGAAGGGCTGCATTTCATCACCAAGTACAAACTTGCATTCCTTACTCACCGGAAGGGCAGTGATGATCAAACCAATGGCATTCATCCATGCTGTGATGTTCTCTCTGGGCACTAAAGGCTGACTGCAATGAATGAAAAAAGAACACGAGTGTGAAACTGTTTCACATGGTTGACAACAGACATTTTGAAAACATCTGTAATTCAGAAGACTCAGTTGATCTACTCTAAAAAAGTACAATTTTAAAAAATAAAAATTAAATATACACCAAGTCAGGCCAGGGATTTTAGCTCAGTGGTTCCAGCATTTGCCCAGCAAGCACAAGGTCCCTGATACCACATACTACAGTGCTGGGCGGGCTCATGCCTGTAATCCTAGCATGCAGGAGGATTGCTGTGAGGTCGTGGCTAGCCTAGGCTACATAGTAAGTTCAAAGACAGTCTACAGTACAAAAAGGAAACCCTGTCTCAAAAAACAAAAAAAACAAACACAAAGTCCATGAGGTTTTGCTGAGGAGCGGGTGTCCTTTCACAACAGCGGTGAGACTGAGATTTCTGGTACTTATCTACACCTCTTCCCCAGCCTTAAGCCCCAGCTTATACTGCTCTTTAAGGTTTTTTTTGCCAATGCTGGGAACTGAACCGAGGGCCTCTCAAGTGCTCTATGATGAAGGTGTATCTCCAGTCCCGGGGAATCCTGGGACAGATTAGGATTATCCGGAAATTATACATCAAGCCAGTGATAAGGAATAGGAGTGTGAATAAACACAGGCTTTCTGAACATGGCCAGGGCCCACTCCATTACAGCTGCCTCACACAACAAGACCGGAAACCAGAAGATGCTATTACCCAAGGTGCATCAGGCTCACCTAACAGCTGTGAATGAGCCCTCAATTCTCCAAGTAAATAGGATAGATACTCACCTCTTCAGAACAACATTCAGAAGCGCATTCCCAACATCCTTGCCGGAAACAGCCAAGGCCATGAGCTCCACACAAGTCACGTGCAAAGCGTGGGCAGCTGGGTTCGGAAACTCATTGAATCTCCAGTCACAGTTTGGGAAGGGACCAGGAGACTTGCCAGCCATTGGTGCAGACGATTAAGGTAGTAACACCTGACTATTCTGAGATGAATGATGTGTTTCCATAAAGCTTTATACATTTCCAAATGTTTACAAATAACATCTCATCTGTCTATCATCTGTGCTGCTTATGAGCTGCCAAGCAGTGACCTATCTACAGACAGAGATATGAAGCAAGCAATCCATATCGAGTGCAGGGAGGTCTGACACGGCCTACATGCACTGACGACATCATTTGACCGACCAAAACATCCCTAGCACTCATTAGACTATTATGTCTCTACTACCTACACAGGCACGTAACATGAAATTACCTTATGATGAGTCGTTATTTCACCTTGGGAAATATATTTCTTTGTTTAGGAAAACAAATCATGTTGATCTATGTGAAATTTCTGTTAAACAATGGTTCGGTGTAGAGACATACTACGTATCAGGTACTGATAAGTAGAAATGTGAAATTAAAATAAAGAAATACAAATACCAACAGAACAGCCTTTTCACTAAAAGTTAAATTTGGTTACTGTGTATTTGTATTAATATTTCAAATGTATTTAAGGATATATCTGAAGCAGCAAGACTCTATGTTCTCTAGCACCAAATAGATGTATGTGCCATAACAGACACAATATATATTATATTATATATATTCGGAAATATATTTGGAAATAAGATTTCCTTTTCTTTGAAACAAAGCTCTATAAAATTTGTTTTCAAAATAAAAACTAATAAAAGAATTTCAATTTATTTGGCATGATGATGCAAACTTCAAAACCTTTACAGATATAAAAGTAAAAATAATGTTAAAAACCCAAAAGGCTAATCACATACCACTGACTCAAATTATTGCAATTATTACAGTCTGCAAAAAGTCACCATAAGAAGGATATTATCTACTAGTCTGCCGATCAGCTTGCAGTAGTAGGAGTCATCTGGGACCCACGGGTTGTCCTCTCGTGGATTCATGACATTCTTCAGGTAAGTGTCACTAAGACACCAGCCCTGTGGCCGATTATCCTTGAGTGAGCCAATGATTGCATGGACAAGTTTCCGTTTCAGATGGTCGCGGTTTCTCAGGTACCTTTCATAATAGTGCAACGTGTTATACAGATAAGTCACTGGGCGGTCTATTAAGAAAAAAGCAGAACACAAAATATTTACTGAGTTCCTGACACTTGTGAAAAATGTATCATCTGTTTTAAGACTACTGAAAGGTAGCTCTGAATATTATGAAACTGTTTCATGAGCCGGACAGCTGCATACCATGACTCTCCTATTATTAATACAGGGAGAAGGATCCAAGTAACACACACAGGTTTTTTTTGAGACAAGGTCTCACTTTGTAGTTCAGGCTGGCCCTGAGCTCAGCCTCAAACTCACATCACAGCAATCCTCCTGCCTCTGCCTCCCGAGTGCTGGGATTACAGGCATGAGCCACCACGCCCGGCACTGTGGTATGTGGTGCTGGTTGCTGCTGGGCGTGAGTCTCCACACCCAGTATTGTATGAACACACAGAGTTTTATATTTAAGGATGCTCACCCTTTGTGCCAGCAAGTCCGTATCTGGAAATGATCCCACAAAATTCCTACACATACCATGCTAAAGATCAGAGAAGCCTAAAACAGTCATAAACTGAGAACAGGAGAGTCAAATACTGCACGTCTGAGGCGGCCCTTATGTACGGACTTAAGCCATCAGCCTAACACATGATACAAATGGAAAACATGGTGCAGACGACAATGTTACTGGATCGTACGGGTCCCCTGCGGGAGGACACACAAAACTGCTAACACTTGCCACCTACAGAGAATGAAGCAGATTAGCTGGCAGACAGGGAGAAACTTCTTACCATATGCCATTCTGCACTCTGATTTTTAAAAAACTGATTACTGTACCTGAAGTGTTACTGCACAATTAAAATCATCTCTAAGAGAAATACTTTTTGTCCTCCTCACGGCTACTCCAAGACCTCACACTTCTCTCTGACCAGGCCATTCTCCAGGTGCCATGCTCGGGCATCAGTCCCTTCTGACTTTTCTCTTTCTATGCTCTCCTACTAGCCAACCAAGTGTGCCTCCTTCTTCCTCATTTCAGTACCAGTAGTTTCAATATTAATCATATACCTGAGCTTTTGACAAGTCTCTGAAATAGTCTCTTCTTTCCAAAAGATACTTATGATCTAGAACTGGTCTTAACTTTCTAAAATAACAATTGCCATCATTTTCCTCCAGGTGACTGTTATCTGAAAGATTCAATTCTAACACTGAATCTGACATTTAAGGTGATTTTAGTCACCTGAAATCTCTTTCCAGCTTAGCTTCTACAAATTTCCAGAAAAAACAAACAAACTCAATTCAGCCCTATGAGGCAATTCTTCAACTACGCCTGGCTATGATTTTTCCCAGATGATCCCTTCTACTGCTTTTCATTTGTTCGTTTGTTTTGGGTAGTACTGGGGATGGAACTCAGGATCTTACCCTTACCAGGCAGGCACAGTGCTACTGAGCTGCATCCCCAGCCGCAGCTTTTCTGTTCTTAATCACATGCATCAAAGCTCAAATCCTACACATCTAAGAAGTCTGCCAAAATATGTTTAGTTTACAGGAGTATTTTGATTTGAACTCTAGTATTTTTAACTGATGCTTTATGTCACGTATTTTATACTTTTGACATTATCTCATAGCACTTATTTTCAAAACACTTTAAAAAAATATTCAGTAAGGGCCGGGGAGTTAGCTCAGTGGTTCCGGTGCCTGTCTCGCAAGCGCAAGGGCCCGGGTTCGATTCCCCGGTAACCACATAACAATACTGGGTGTGGAGACCCACACCCAGGAGCAACCAGTACCACGTACCACAGTGCCGGGCGTGGTGGCTCACTCCTGTAATCCCAGCACTCGGGAGGCAGAGGCAGGAGGATTGTGATGTGAGTTTGAGGCTGAGCTCAGGGCCAGCCTGAACCACAAAAAAGCGAGACCCTGTCTCAAAAAACCTAAAAAAAAAAAAATATTCAGTAAACTGTTAAAACCACTATCACCACATAACTATGCCCAGCCTTCTCACCATGAAATTTGTATAAGCCCCCTAAGTGATCCAGCAGAGTCTCCAGCGATTTGGACACAGGAAGCAACTCTAAAAATCTGTGAATCACTATATCGAAGACGGGCAGGAAGCGGAGACACACATTTCCAAAGTAGATGGGCAGGTAGGGAGACTGGATCTGGACAGGAGGATCAACCTGCTCGGCTAGGCCCTCGAAATACAGCTTCTCAGGGTATTTCTGTGGAAAGGAGAAGAGAATAAATGTATAGGACGTAATTTTTTATTCTCTTAAAACAGCTAAACAAAGCTGAAAATACTGTTTGCATCTTTTTCATAAAACAACTTTTTTTTAACGGTGTTAGGGCTTGGTTCACGCAAAGCACATTCTGCCACTGAGCTGTCACCAAAGTCCCAGCAGAAACACTTTAATAAATAAAATTAGACTTTATTATAGCTTTGTTTTATATCATAGTTACCTCATGAACTAAAACTGCAGTTTCAATGTGTTCCTACTTCATTAACTGAGAGCTAATTTGTTTCTACATAAACCAGAAAGAATAAGTAGAATTACAGAGAAAATGACCAAATCATCAACCAAAGAGCTGAGCGTGCCTTTCCAAGCAGCAAGTGAGGAGGGACCCAGAACCCACCTATACCTTATGGTAGTTCATGTGCTTGGTGTGCCAGTCATTCTGCAGCCAGTGCTCTGGCGAGTTTTCCTTCACAAAGTCACTCACTCGATTTCTGAAGTCATTTGGTTTGAGTAGCAGCAACTGAATTATGAAGTAACAAACTTGGGCTTCATTTCCCTCATGACTACGCATAGCCTTTAGAGAACAACAGAACAACAAAATGAAAATTCCCACTTCCACATTTAGTCAACTAAATCTTCAAACAGGGAAACCTCACTATCCTTAGAATTTCCCCAGACTGGGCTGAGGACTGAGCTCAGTGGTTCCAGCACCTGCCTTGTAAGCCCAAGGTCCCAGGTTTGATCCCTGGTAACCACATACAACAATGTTGGGTGTGGTAAGTCACGCCCACCTGCAATCAGGACCACATACCACAGTGCCATGCATGATGGCTCATGCCTGTAATCCCAGCACTTCGGAGACAGGAGGACTGCTGAGCTTGAGGCTGAGTTCAGGACCAGCCTGAACTACAAAGTGAAATGACCCTGTCTCAAAAAACTGAAAAAAAAAAAGAATTTCCTGAGGAGATGTCCAGTCTCTCCCAGCCATCTGCTTATAGAATCCTCCAAGTACATCTGACTCTTCTTAGCTACTCTGGCTCAGCATTTCTTTTGCTGCAAATGTTCACTTTTATTTTTGAAAATCTAACCTACCTTTTGCAATCTACCACCTAAATAGATGTGATGTCTCATTGCTTTCTGGTAAAATGTTTCCTATACCTCTACCTTAGCCTTTATTTTGTTGGTTTATGGACTTGCCATATTTCCCTTAAGACTATAACGACCTTCATATCTATGTCCCATAGCTACGAAGAAAAGATTAGTGAACTAAGTGACCCCAAATATCACCACTACAGTATTTTTTTAAATGCATCAACTTGCAGCCTGATTTGGTGTGTTTTCTTAAAGATTTGCCTAAAACAGACCTCAGTCAGGTGACATGAGAACATAAGGCAAACGTGGAGCGGCTAAGAGAAGCACTCAGGTCTGAAGTGGCCATGGCAGTGAGTGAAGTGAGTGATGCCGCACTCTGCACGGACCTGCAGCGATACTCCCTCCTTCCTACTCGAGCTGGGGCCTCTAGGAATCAACTTGGAGTCGAATTGTTCTTCTTTATCTAACTCTGTACTGTCTGCACACAGTACAGAAGAAATATTCAATATATACTTAATGAATGAAGAAACTGGAAAATCACAAATGCTTTAATGTATAACAATGATCGCTTTTTGTCTAACCCCATTCAATCCTTTCAGCACGACGGTGCAGACCAGCATGAAGTCAACCAATCATATGTTTCCATCTAAAAAAAGAGTAACAAAGCTAGAAACACATGCATGCTTACCAGGCAGAGAATTAATCTATCCAGCGTAACAATGTTGTACTTCCACACCATGTCATTAAGAATTTCAATGCATTTATTGAGCTGCTGACCTCCAGCTGATGTAGAGAACTCATACACCAGGAAATCTGCGAAGGTTCTAACATGGGCCACCAAGGCCCTGGAGCCGATTGTCTCTAAAACTCTGGAAAGCAGAGACCAAAGAGCTCTGTTGCTACAGGGATTCACGGTCTGACAAGGGGAATGCACAGCTGGGGACCGGCTCACCTGTAGCCGATCTGGTTAATGTGGTCCGTCTCTAAGAGCATTTTCCAGAGCAGACAGAGGAAGAGAGGAGGAGAGCCTTGGATGGAAAAGTGGGTAATGATGTCATTTTCATTGGTCATTGACTTCCACTTCCTGTACTCCTCTTCTACATTTTTCTTCAGATTAAAACGGCTTTCCTGAGGTACATTATTTTGTTTGAAGAATGCCTATCAGGAAAACAAAAGTTTATTTCATCAATACAATAAAAACAATGCTTGACATAGAGCTAAGAAGCCATTCTAGATTAGTTCTGACATCAACAAATGAAGTGGTGTTGAGCAGATCAACAAGTAAAATCTGGACCTCTGTGTCCTGACTAGGAAATATGCAGGCCTGACCAGCTAATAACTCTATTCTTTTCCTAGGCTTCCCAAATGAAAAACTCCAAACGGACACGAATTCAAAGTTCTTATAATCATGCATTGCTATTCTTAGAAGTGTGTTGGGGAGAGTAATATATGTATGTAGATATATACAGATATAATAATATGTCATATACACACGCATACATGACACACATGTATCCATTGGTTATATATTTCAAGATCACAATGAGGCCCCCAGACCAGAAATATTAGTGTCAACTGAGTTCTTGCAGCAGGAAAAAAAAAACCCCAAAACCAAAACAAAGCAAACAACAAAAATGCAGATTCTCAAGCCACATCCCAGACCAACTGAAGAAGAAGCCGTGGCCAGGCCCTAGGACAGGCCCTAGCACCGCCAGCTCAGCAGGCTGTCCGGGTGTCTCTGACGAGCTCTTGAACCACTGCCCTCAACTACTATGAAACTAAACAGGAAAAAAGATTCCATATGTATCCAACATGAGACAGAATTACCTGCAGTGGTCCTGGAAAACAGCTGAGGGTGTGGGAAGCCCAATTGTGAGGAGTAAAACTCATGATAGTCTGAAGTATATCTTTACACCATGTTCCCTGAATTGAATCAGAGCCTGTAAAAAAATCTAAATATAAACAGATAGATGTCATCCAGATATACACATCACATCCACAACTTAACAAAAATATAGAGTAAGAGATGATGGACACTTAGAATATTTGACTGTAGTATATTCACTGTCACTCAGCTATGTTTAACCTAATTAGGACTTATACTTTCTTAATGTATGATTGATTTGGGTTTATCATGTTAAGAAACAGAAGTCACTACAAAAGAGAGAAAACCAAAGACATTTGAAATTGGAATTTCCTCTCCCAGGTTCTGGAGTATATGGTAGAAGAGTGGCATTTACTTCCTCTGGCAATGATTCTTTTTTTTTTTTTTGGAGACAGGGTCTCACTTTGTAGTTCAGGCTGGCCCTTCACTCACTATGTAGTCCAGGCTGGCCTCAAACTCACAGTAATCCTCTTGCCTCTGCCTCCAGGTGCTTGGATTACAGGTCTGAGCCACCACACCCAGCACTGTGGTTATGTGGTACCGGAGATCAAACTCAGCACCTTGTACTTGCCAGGCTGATACCAGAACCACTGAGCTAAATCCCTGGCTTAATTTTACTAGTTCTTTATTGAACCAAAGTATCAGAATTGAGAAAATAGATGTCTTTTCTGATGACTGGAACAACTATTCACAAATACAAGTCTCTAAATCAAATAAGTTTACTTCTGCAAAATAATATACATAAATATGTTTGAGACAAAAATCTACACTCATTTTTTTTTCAAATAATCGTTCTCAAAGTATGATCTGTTGATTTCTGGGGGTTCTCAAGGACCTTTCAGGGAGTCAGTAAAGGTAAAATTACCCAAATAATACAACCGAGATTATCACTGGCTCTTTTCCAAAGCCATAGTAGTAAAACTGTTGGCTCTTAGTTCCTACCAGTCAAATGGCACCAGATCATAGTAATACCAGTCACTCTCCCTACCATCCACTGCCACTGAGAATCAAGTGCCCATCTAACTTGAGACCATCACTGACATTGTACTATAAATGTACACAAGCTGGCAGGAAGGGTTTTGAATGTTTTTACCACAAAGAAATGACAAACATTTGAGGAGAAAAATATGCTTTGCCTGATCTGAATGTCACATTCTGCACATGCGCTGAAGCATCACATAACATCCAATAAATAAGTATGATTTCCATGTGTCAATTAAAAACAAAGAGAATGCTGATGATGAACCGGTAAAACTATCAAGCTATCTTTACTACTGTGTGTGGCAAAGGGAAGCAGGCATGAAGTGCCCCAGAGTACACATACCCTGACAAAAAGCACTTGTGGTTGTAAATGTGTTTAAGCTCCAGATCAGATCAACTACTTTTTGTGTGTGATTTAACTTTATTTGAGAGAAGATCTGATAGAAAACTATAATTATTCAGAAGTATGCAATTAGCAAACATTTTCTTGAAAATTAAAAAGACCCTGTCACTTGAAGGGAAAAGAATGGCAGTATCTTCTATCAGTGACAAAACTTTACATTTCAAGTGCAAATAAAAAACTGAAAAATTTGTGCCCAAAGATATTAATAAAATCTAAAGATTTTATCAAATATGTAGTTACACTAACAAATGTAATTTTCTGATCTCCTATAATGAGAGATAGCAACATCTGCTAAAACTATGAAGCTCAGTGAACAAGTATTTTCCAAAAGACCGATGCAAAAAGCTAAAAAATATACCTGGATTAGAAAATCCACTCAACAGAACAAATCAATGGATTAGAATGTTACAAAATATAAAACGCTCACTGATGGATTTTGAATTTCACACTGCTGCCCTCCTCTTAGAGTCTTTGGGGTGATATCAAACATCATTCAGAATTACCTAAAAAGGCTATTAAAATACTCTTCTCTTTTCCAGCCCCGTACCTATGAGAGGCCATATTCTCTTCACTTGCTTTAACTACAGTAAACTGACATACTGCAACAAATTAAATGTAGAAGCAGATAGGAGAAGCAGTTTTTTTCTTACCGCTAAACATTACAGACCAAGGTGAAACTGCAGAACAATGGCACCTCTTCTCATTGACGCTTTTAGACATACGTTTTCATTAAAAAGTCATGTTAACATGCAATGAGCTGATTTTTAAATGAATTACTAAATACTATAAAGCATCTACATTTTAACACAACAGGGTAAATATCTATAGTTACAGTCCAAAAACAGAAACTCTGGGGATTTCTCTCTTTTTTTTAAGAGTATAAAAGTCAAGAAATCTAAAAAAGAAAGCATTCAACTCAGAATGACCATACACAAGAGCAAAACCACTAGCGTTCACTGCACGTATGGGAAGCGTATCTCTAGCCGTCCTCAGTCCTTAGCAGCACTGCTGCAAATCCCCGCACCTGTCACGTGGGTGGCCCGGGCCAGTGTCAGGATCAGGGCTCGGTTCAGCTCCTCCGACTCTGCAGACAGCACGGTCTTGGGGTCGTTGAGGAAGCGCGTGAACTGCGGCTGCACCTCAGAGCTCCCCAGCGCCGTTATCAGCCGGAGTGCAGTGCTCTCCACACTGAAGGAGTAAGAAGAGAGATGCAAGCAGGTTGCATGAAGAAGTTCAGTTAGGGAATTAAACAGAATTCTTGGGGAATTAAAATGTAAGAATGTGGGCCGGGGATTTAGCTCAGTGGTTCCGGAGCCTGTCTTGCAAGCGCAAGGACCTGGGTTCGATCCTTGGTAACCACATACAATAATAGGTGTGGAGACTCACACAGCAATCAGAACCACATACCACAGTGCCGGGTGTGGTGGCTCACGCCTATAATCCCAGCACTTGGAAGGCAGAGGCAGGAGGATTGCTGTGATGTGAGTTGGAGGCTGAGCTCAGGGCCAGCCTGAACTACAAAGAGAGACCCTGTCTCAAAAAAACCTAAAAAAAAAAAATGTAAGAATGTTAAAACTGCAAACCTCCCTTCTTAGATTAAAAAAATCTTTCTCTTCTGAGAATGAGCACTGCTTAATTAAAAAAATTTAAAAAAAACCTGCGATACTAAATTTTAGTTTTAAAAAAGACCTGACATTCTCATACGAATGAGAACAGTAACAGTGGCCAGTAGAATTAAACACTTTCACCCAGAGTGCTTCAAAACTCAGATTTTTAGAAATCTAAAATACATTTTACTTAAAGCAAATAAAAATGGAATGTTAATCATAATCTAAATTCTGTGTGCTACTCCTAGGATCCTAGGCACATAATCATGTCAGAATAGGCTGGACTCCACTCCACTCCGACCATATGGTGGAAATACAGTGTTTTAGGAGCAAGAAGTTTTACAGCTTGTGAGTAAGAAAGTGTGGAAATGAAGGATTAAGTCCCCAGCTACACCACAGCATCGACTCAACCTGGCCAGGCAGCCCTCGTGGAGCTCACCAGAGGTGGAGCTGGTTCTGGTTGGTCTGCGCCACGGCAGCCAGTGTGTGGAGATGACTGAGGAGCTGCACTCTGTAGTGCGGCTGGATATGATGCATCCGGTAGCTGAACATCTCCAGGAGCGTGTGCAGGATGCCCCAGGCATGAGACTTGAACACGGTTGGCAAGAGCTGGCCTGCAAGGGCACACGGTTTAAAACACCAGTCACTAAAAGCCACACATCAGAAGACAGTTGACAGTCACATTGACTGAAACACACAAGAAGACTTGAACACACATACATACACGTGCAAGGACACAATATTCTATTTTTTGTCTGTGTTTTCTATTTTAATTGTAGGGGAAAAGTCCAGGTCCCAGTTATAGAAAAGTCTTTTGTCACCGTTCATTTTTCACATTTGCTTTACTATCTGCTCCTTATGAAATGATACTCTTCCCTGCTGTATCCCCGGCACCTAGAAACGTCCAGTTTTGCTTAATGAATGGACTGATGGTTGTGAAAGGTAGTTTTAAGAAAGTAGTCTTACTGATAAATCCTTTGATGCCCAAAGACTCTATTTCCATGTAGACCAATAAACGACTATAGGTTTCCACCAGAGCTGGAGCCAGTGCCACGCTGGACTTTGCATGAGCAAGTTTTATCACCCTGGTTGCAATGCTATGAATAAGGCTGAAGAAACAAAAGGAAAAAAGATAAATATGGTACCCACTCTTCTGGTACGATCACGGGGTACCTACTTACAGGTAACTCATTGTAAAGTGGGACTGAACTGATTCAAACGACTTGACTCATTTGACCTACTTCACCGGTTGCGGGGGACAACTGGCCACGATGCAGCACATGACCCGAGCTGAACTCTGCCTTCTTCAGGCTCTTGGGCTGAGGGCGCATGTACTTTCAACATGCACCAGAATCTGTCTATCATGGGAAAACAGACTTGGCACAACTTCTAAGAGGATGCTCGAGTGCTTTTTCAAATACGTAACTAAATACAGTAGAGAAATTAAGTCACTTTTGTCAAAGAGTCATTTAATAAATCACTGCTAATGCCCAAGTGCAAAGGTTCAACAGGCCTTTGCTCACATCTGTCATCCACGCAGGCGGAGTCCCACAGTGCCACTGCAGTGCTGACCTGAACAATGGCACAGCTTTTCTAGGCCTGATGCTCTTCCCCCTGAAGGCCCACGGACTGTTTCCTGCAGCAGAAACAGTGTTGCTTTAAGCCTGAGTCACCACTTAAAGGCTGCAAGACTAGAAATACAAATCTGAAGTATAGTATTTTTCAAATGCTTGTGAAGATCTAGATTTATCTATGTGGCAGCACCAGTTCCAGACCGAAGTCCAGCTCCAGCGGGCCTCAGGCCTGGCACAGCACAGGCAAAAATGTGTGCTCCCACCCCGATCGGGCCTCTCTACACTCGGTTGGCTCCTCTAGGCAAGGGACACGCTAGAATCATACTGAACAGAAACCTATCTTTCAGAAAATCTGAGGACCGTCTACAAAATGTCCCTATGTGGAATCAACAACACAGCGAGTGAGAAATTCTGCTTGTAGAAAAGATTCAAGAAATGTGCAGAAGCACAAGTCCTGAGTTCAATTCCCAGTGCCAAAAAAAAAAAAAAAAAAACCAAACAAATAAACCCAGAAAATAAAAAAAGAGAAAGAAATATGTAGTTAAGTGAAAAAATTTAAAAGAAAATATAATTATGTGACGGAAAGGCTGCCATAAATAGTTTCATTGTCATCTTTCTAACATGAAGACATGGAAAAGTCTCCATGTTCAACAATGTGGAATTGTTGAAATCACTAGGTCTGGAGGCATAAAAAGCTGTGCAGCAATTTTAGAAATACTTTCGAAAAACATTAACTGAAAAGGTATCTGATTATTATAAAAACACAATCATGAATATGATGATCATGACAAATGTTTGTCAAAAACAAAATGTAAATCCATATATTCAGCCATATTAAAAGATTAACAACATATAAAACAACTTTATAATATGTATTTGTTACGGAAATTTATGGCAATTATTTTGTTTCTACATTCTAGAATTCAATCTAAAATTAATCATCTTTATAGAAAATAAATGTAATTATTTTTAAATGGATCTGACTACAAAAGTTACACAATCATGAAACCAGATTTATAGTTGATAGCAATATCCAGATACACAGCCAAATAAAAACAACACACCTCATTTTTGCATGAACCGTGAGAGAATCCAGAAGGTTCATTGGTAAAGGTGTTATAGATCCTGAAGCCAAACAGCTCGTTCCAGGAAGGGGAATCCTCATAATTCCATTTCCATAAATAGTTTCTACCAGAGCACCCATGGGTAGTGTAAAACATTCTGAATTTGTAGAGTATGCATTACATAGAAGCGCAATTTTATAGTCATTCATCTGCAAGCTTTTATTTCGCAGACTTTGTTGGAGGAACCTGAAATTCGCATTCATTAAACAGAAAGAATACAATTTTCATAAAATTTCATTTTTATTTTCTACTTTATTTTTATGTATTGAGACAGGATCACACTATATAGTTTAAGCTGACCTCTGACTCACTATGTAGCCCAGGCTGGCCTCAAACTCTGAGCAATCCTGCCTCAGCCTCCCAAGTGCTGAGAT
>PVIR01040365.1:0-13368 GCA_004026965.1 Petromus typicus | reverse complement strand
CAAATATACATATTTATTGATTAATAAAGACTGGTCAGTTAGCTTTTGGTGACAGCAGAATGCATATTCTTGAATTTTTCTCTGCTTCTCAATTAATTTGTTTCTTTGTTAGTTTGAGATAAAAATATTTTTTCTACATAGAATATTAAAATAAAACTTTATAACTGTTCAATGTTATATGTTAATATATATAAATGTTTATATGTTTATAAATGTTCAATGTTTAAGTTTGATTATGATGAGGATATATCAAATCTTTTTGATTTACACACTTAGGTTTTGTGTCACTTCTGGAAAGTTTCTTCAGTTTTATATTTAATGATAATATCCATCTCAACTGTTCTGATTTTGTTTTTGAGGACAGAACAGAAATACTGAGGGCAATGATAGCTGACTTAGATTGTATAATTTTTCAAAAGCTTTCTCATTTTTCCTTCTTTTTTCCCTAACATTCTGGAAGAAGTATCATAGTTGGCTTTCTAAAGAACCAATTTGATTTTCAGAATATCATTCTACCTCTTACTGTCTATAGTATTGCCAATATTTTATTGTATACTTTCCAGCTGACACTTTTTAGTCTTTATCTATTCCCTCCTGATTTTTAAAATTTCTTAGCTGGTTTTTACTTTGAGTTTTTGTTTCATGTATTCATATGATTTCTCACCACGTGGGGCTGATAAAACAGATTTCTAAGTATTTGATCTCTTCCTAGTGATGTAATTGGGAGATCTATTTCTAAGTTAATAATGTTAATAAAATATTAATACTAACATGTATTTATTTTAATTTATATTTAGCCCTTCTTTGATGATTTTATGGTTTTCTCAATCTTCAGGGAGGGGAGTGTGAGACTTCTCATTTACCACAGGTTGGTTAAATCCATTTCTAGTTAGACTCGCTGCAATTTGCATGAAGGCTGGTACCTAGTCTGCCACACAATTCTCAGCCTCTGAGGATGAAGCCTCCATCACACTACACTAAGCCCTTTAAATAAATAAATAAATAAATAAATAAATAAAAACAAAAAACAAATCAGATTAAAACCAGCTTCTTGTTATGTCACCACCATTTAGACACCGTCAGTCTTCAAAACAATTGTGGAAACCTGCAGGATGGTTTGAAATACAGATGCAAGATTTCCGTGTGAGTTAAATTTTTATTCTGAGATAAATGTAGGTTCATATGCGGTTTTAGGAAATGATAACCAAATATACCCCATGCATTCTATCCCAGTTTTCTCCAGGTTTACAACTTGTGAATCACATGACCACAGTGGGGATGTTGATGTTGATAGTGACATGTCTATTATTTATCTCATGTTTCGCTTGCCTAAGTCACACGTTTCCGCCACACTTGCCCTTCCCTAAGCCTCCGTGATATCTCTGTCATGCAGTTCAGTCATTTTGTCATCTCAAGACTGTTGATATAATTTTAATAATCCCATTTAAGAATATGAAAATTTGGGGGGTTTAACCTTTTTATTTAGTAGTCTGGAGATTTATCAAAGTCCTTGTATGTGCTAACAGTTTGTTCCTTTAGAGTACCGAGCAATATTTCCTGGTGTGTTTGTAGCAGTTAGTTTATTCACTAACTGAAGTATATCTGTATCCCAAAGTTTGAAGTATCAGGAACAAACCTGCAGCTAATATCTGTATATTGATGTACTTGAGCATAATTTCCCACTTATGCACCAAGGAACGTGAATGAAATTGCAGGGTTGTGTAAAGTGATAAATGTTGCTTAGTTTTTGTTAATAAAGGTTCTAGTAAGATTTAACTTTCATACCGCATATATCACCTACTTCAGTATTATGTTGCATATTCAAAACAGCACAATCTTTTAGAAAACGTTTTCATTAACCCCAAGGAAAATCCCATATTCATTTCCTGGACTTTCAATCCTCCACCCACCCATCCTCACAATTTTGAATTAACCACTAACCTACTTTCTGTGTGAATCCTGTACTATAATTTAAACATTTTATATAAAGTGAGTCATACAGAATGTGGTCATTGATTGGCATTTTTTACTGACTGCATTCAACATTTTCACTGTTTTGATGTAGGTCAGAATTTTATTTTTATTGTTGCAAAATAACATTCTTCACTTGGAAATTTCACAATATATTTAGCCAGTTATCAGAGAATGAATATTTGCATTATTCTACCTTTGAATGTAATAACTACTAATGCTATGGATGTATAAGTTTGGGATGGAAATAGATGTTTTTTTCTTGTTTTATGGACCTAAATGTAGACTTCTTGTCTTGTATAGTAACACAAAATTGTTTTCCAAATGTCTTTCCAGTTCAGCATTAGTTTCATTTATGTACAGGGACTCCATTTTATTCATGACTTCACCAACACTTATTTCATTTATGAATATAGCCTTCCTGGTGTAAAGAAATAATATTTCTTTGTGGTTTTGCTTCTCTGTGATGGCTCATGATATTGAATATTTTCATATGCTCATTTATCATATATCTTTGAAGAAATATTTATCTAGTTATTTTGCTCACGAGTTATTTTGTATTTTGTAGATGAAATAGCTCATCAAATATATTATTTGAGAATATTCTTTTTTGTTATGATTTTCATTGTGCTGATTTTGTCTATTGAGATAAAACCACTGTTAGTTTTTGTGAAATATAAATTATGTGCAATTCTGATGTAATATCTAAGAAAGGTTTCCAAAATCCAAGGTCATAAAAATTGCTATGTTATATTTTCTAAAGGTCTATAGGTTTAGCTCTTCATTAAAGTTCTCCATATGTGTTCAGTTGATATTTGTGTATACTGTGTGAAACAGAAAAAATTGTAGTCCATTATTTTCATGTAGATATGCACTGTTCAGCACAATTGTTGAAAAAAAAAATCAGTCTTTCCCCATCATATCATTTTGGGATCCTTTTGAATAGCGATATGAATATAAATGTGAGACTTTATTTCTAGAATCTAAGTTTGGTTCTGTGTTGATCTATCTTTATTGAAATTTTGCCTGGTCTTCATTGCTGTAGCTTTGTAGTTGATCTTGAAATTATATGATTTATGAATTTACTTATTTTATGAGACTGTTTGCATTATGTCAGGTTTTCTGCATACAAAGTTTGGGATTCCTGGTAATTTTTTTTTAAAGATAGGTGTTTTTTTATATCTATTTGATAGGCAGAATTATCTTAAAAATATTCTGAACAGCACTGGGGATTTGGTTCAGTGGTTCTGGTGAGTTTGATCACTGGTACCACCCACATTTAAATAATATTGAGATAATATTAAATATTACCAAAATATTATAAAATGTTAAATATTAAAATATGAGATATAGAATATATTAAAATATTCTAACGCAGACAATGGATGCCTTTCCATTTATTTGTGTGTTATTTAATTTGCTTTAATGTGTTTAAAATTTAGCTACTCGCTTCTGCTTTTAAAAGTGCTCCTATGCTTTGATGCTATTACAAATTGAATTTTTTTTTTTGTTGTTGTTCAGTGTTAATGTATAGAAATATTGTTGTTTTTTTCTTTTTGTTCTTTGGTATAAAAATCAAGGTCTTTGTTCTGAGGTACATCCTGACCCTTTTTGGTTTTATTTAGTTAGTTACTTTTATTTTGAGATAATTCTTGCTAAATTGCCCAGACTGGGTTGAAATTCATACTCTCCCAATTTGAACCTCCCAGATTCTGAGATTACAGACCTGCATTACCTCATTAGGCTCAGAACTGGCTTTTGTGTATTGATTTTTGTTAATTTCCACTTTCCAGGACTCTTTCTTAGGATTTTTGTTTGTTTGTTTGTTTTTCATTTTTAAGACAGGATATCCCTTTGTAGTCAGGCTGGTCCTGAACTCAACCTCAAAGGCAGCAATCCTCCTGCCTCTGCCTCCTGAGTGCTGGGATTATAGGTACAAGCCGCCATGCCTAGCATTGTTGTATGTGGTTACTGGGTGTTGAACCTTGGCCTCTGTATTTGCAAGGCAGGCACTGGAAGCACTGAGCTAAGTCTACAGCCCTTTCTTAGGATTCTTGTTTGTTTGCTCTCTTTGTTTTTGTTTTTTCTTTATTGCAGACAGAATCTTTATATGTAGTCCAGGTTAGCCTTGAACTTGCATCAATCCTCCTGTCTCAGTCTCCTACTTCTTAGTTTTAATAATCTATTGGTAGGTTCTTATATTTTCTGTATATAAAGTCATGTTATTTACCAAAAGAGATACATTCTTTGCTATGAATCTCAGTGACTTCCATTTCATTATCTTGCCCTAATGGTCTGACAATGTAATAATTCCTGTATAATACTAAAAAGAAGTTACAAATATGTGATACCTTGTTATTAATCCTAAGGGCAAAACTCTCAATCTTTTACCATTACAGTTTCAGAAATGTATTTTGTTGCAAAATTCTGGAATAGATAGCCACGTTTGTGTTTGTAGAAAAGATGGCCATGGTTGCATTTGTAGTATGATGCAGGTTTTGCAAGCAACAACACAATTTTGCCCAGCACTTCTATTTACAAACCAAATTGTTTGAAAACAAGGTAACCAAGGTACCGCTGTATTATGATTTTTTTTAATTATCTTTATTGGTACATTAAATATACACATCATGATTGCACTCCATAATGGGGATTTGTACCAGTGTTATGATTTTTATATTTGGTTTTTCACATACATTTTGTGTCAGCTTGATTGTATTTCCTTCACACCTTAAAATTTATCTTAGTATATTGAGATCTGAGTTCTTTTCTGACCTGTTGAACTGGTCATCTGATTTAAGCTCCTTTTTCTATTGATGAAGTGCACTGCATTAATCTGCTTGCACATTGTATGTATTTCTTAGTTTTTGTTTTTACTGTTCTTGTGAAATAGGGTCTCACTATGTAGTTTAGGCTGGTCATGAACTCAATATGAACCCAATCTGGCCTTGAACTTGCAGTTATCCTATTGCCTTAGTCTTTCATGTTTGCACTAATCTTTGAGTAAATTTCACTTAATCTTGATGTATAATTTAAAATGATTTTTTAAGTTTATGAGTAATTATTTTAGTGAACTTCCATCTGTAAGAGATACTGCTATAGTTTATTCCTTTACTGATTATTTTGCTTTTGGTACCAGGATTATTTTGACATTGGCTTCAGTGAGTGAATTGGAAACTGTCCCAGCATTTTTCATTTCTGATGTAACTTTATGAAGAACTGAGATTAATTCTCTTTCTAATATTTCATTAATTCTATCAATGAAGAGATCTAGCCTTGAACTTTACTATGTAGAAGACTTTTAAAAGTATACATACACACATATGCACGTAACATATAGATTTTCTATTTCTTCTGGGGTTAATTTTAATACTTTGTGGTATTTAAAACTTTTCTCACTTTATCCAAGTTTTTCAATTTGTGTATATGGTTAATTGAAATATTCATTTTTAATCCTTTTGAGCTTTTAGATTGCTAATATTGTCTTTAATTTCTGACATTAGTCACTATACCCGCTTTCATTTTTTCTAGTAATTCTTCACTAAATGTTTGTGAATTTTAACATATTTTCAAATACTCAACCCCTTCCTCATTTCCTCTCTTTTTCTATGTTCTGCGCAGTAGTTTGCTTTCTGTTCTTTATTATTTCCTTCATTTTGCTTGCTTTACGTGTTCTTTGTTCTTCTGTTCTCTATTACTATGTGCAAAAGGCTAATTTGTTGAGATCATTCTTTTTTTAACAAAAATGTTGATGGCTAAGAATAAGTTTAAACAACGTTTAGCTTCATCTTGTGTATTTTACTGTGGTGTCATTATTTTCATGAATCTAAATGTCTCCAGTTGATTGTGATTTTTTCTTTGTCTTTTTGATTATTCAGTAGTACACTTTTATTTTCACATATTTGTGGATTTTTTAATGTCCTTTGGGATACTCACTTCTGTCTTTGTTCCACTGTAGCAAGAAACACACTTTTCAAATGTTTATCACTTAGTTTGTGATCTAGCACATAGCATATCTTTGAGTACTATGTGCATTTAGTAGGATGAATTTTTTTGCCTTCGCTGAATGAAATGCCTTATAAATGTTGTAGTTGCTTTAAAATAATATCTAAGTCATTTTTTCTTAATAAATCTGCCTGATTATTCTTTTTGTTACTGAAAGTCATACAATGACATTCCCTATACTTATTTTGGAAAAAAATCCATTTTGTTAAAATACTAGTAATTTTGTGTCTTATTTTGGTTGGGTCTTCTGGTGCATATGTAGGATTTATAAGTGTTTTATATTTCTAACAAATGCACAGGACTAATTTTAAATTCCACTAAAATAATAAAATTCATAGCATTCTAAGTATAGAATGTTCTTTTCTCTAGTAATAGATTTGTTTTGAAACTAATATTTCTGACACTTTATCCTTTCAAAATGTTTTTTGTCGATTATATAATATTTTCTAAACTTTTATTTTCAACTTGTTTATATGTCTTTGAATCTAGTTGTTTCCTGTAGAGAATTTTAAATCTTGTGTTTTTAATTTGGTCTGAAAAATTCTGCTTTTTAAATTTTATTTACGTTATTTAGTATGTGGTATTCTTGATGTAGTTGGGCTTATATCTGCAAATTTATATTTTCACTTAATACTTACTTTGTTCTTTTATCTTTGATTCTTTCTTCACCATTAAATGCTTCTTTCAATGTAATATTTAAGTTGTTTCATTATTTTTTTCCTTTTAAATTTTTGAGCTGTTTTTTGTGGTTGATATGGAACAACACATATGTTTTAATTTGTGAGAATATTTTATATTTATATTTTTCAACAATACTAAGATATAAAAAATAATCCTAGATAGGTCTACTCATTTTTGTAAAATGATTGTCATATATATTACTTCATACTTATAATAAACACACAATAATGTATCATGATGTTGCCACCAACTCCATACATCGAGCTAACAACTTCCATTTCATTGTTTCTTGCCATAATTTCCATTGTTTTACAGGGCACTGCTAAGCCCGCCCTCCCTTACTTTCCGTACAAAACTAAATTAGCTTTTCTGGAGAGGACTTCAGATTTCTCATTTCTCATTTCTTGCCTCTGATCCTTAAAAGTCTCAAGCACTTCTGTAAGGGAGAGAGAACGAAGCATTAGACTGCTTAATGATCAAGTTGCACAGATGTTGACTATTCTGATATTTGGTAGTTTCTTTCACATTTTTTCTTAACTTTATGTTTCAAGAGATTTGAGTGTGTGTGTGCGTGCGTGCGCACATGCACTCTTTCACCATTTTATTTCTGGTTGTTTCAATGGAAAACTGTTTTGTGTTGCTCCTCTGAGCCTAGATGCAGTTACATCACCCTCCTTATTTACTTTGCGATCTTCGGTAATTTATTAGCGACTTTAAGTTTTCCTTTTGTTAAAAACTGGATGAAATACTGCTTAAATGTATTTTGTGAATTGAAATAAAAATATTTTCATCCTATATCATGAATTGTCACTATTCAAGAGCAGATATTTTACAGATATTTTCTAAATTAGTTAATTATTTTATTTCCTGTGGTATACTTTTAAATAGCAATGTAATTAAAATAGAACATTTGGATAAGTTTCCATATATTATATAGAGAGAAATACATAACTGCAATTTAATGAAATTTGATGGAGCAGACATAGAGAAAATAGTTAATATGAGTTTGAAATGACCAGCCAGAGTTTAGCAAAGAATTGGGAAAAGGATAAAGGATTCCAGATTAACAAAGATTAACAAAGATTCCAGATTAACAAATTGAGTAGAATTTCATAAGACACAAAGCAGTTACTGGGAGAAGATAAACATTGCCAAGTTCCCTTCATTCTAGTGCATTTTTTTCTCTTACTTTAACACAAGTGTTTGAGGATTTGACTGTTCCAGTCCTCCCTTTTCCTGCACATACTCATAAACCAGTGCCTGACTGTATTGGTGTTTCAGAAATTGTCACTGTATAACTACCTCACTGGACGCCGGAGTGAGATGAATGTTTTATAACTAATCATCAGGTCAGATGAGAAAAAGCAAAGATTAGTTTCATGTCTGGTCTTTTGAATAGATTTTTGTTCTATGGAATGTCTTGAAGACATACAAAAGAAATGTCATGGTACTGCATTGACATTCTAAAGGGGAATTATACTTCTTTCAGCCTTATTCTTTTTCCCTGCTTTTGTCATAAGGGATAAGATAACTCTTGTCTGGCTGAACACTCTTACTAACTTTCTGTGTTAGATATTGAGTAATAAATTACAGAATATGGATTGAGAAAGGATATTTGCATGTGTAGCAGTGTGAAACTCATTATTGAAATACAGGCTGTCTTAATAAAAAGTAATATTATAATCAATTATAGGTACATGATAAACTATAAGGCTAACACTAGATAATTTAATTTGAGGAGGGAAGTAAAATATGTGTGATCCTCATGAAAAGAAGATGACATTGAATCAGACTCCAGATACAGGCAAGAATTCAAAATTGAGAAATAAGGGATATTCAGCCCTCAGAGTTGGATCAAAAGAGAACATAGAACATGTGAGGTCAAAAGTGAATGCTTTGAACTGGGTTAAAAGATATTGAGTTTGAGAAGAATCATAGACTCGCAGAAGGAGAGATAGCTTTAGAAATGAGTGATCCAAGCCTCTTGAAGCTATGCAAAGCTGTGTTTGTGAAGAAATTTTAGGTAATACTGCTAAAAGGTCAGTCATTCTTGTTGAAACCAAGGAGGAAGATTCATATTTGACTGGCTGTCAAACTGGCACTAATTTCAGTGGTGGCTCAGCACCAGCGTGGCGGAAACAAACCTTCTAAGTTCCACGTGTCCCTTAACATCACCAGCGAAGTTTTTTGTTAATAAGAGTACTCAGACTAATTGCATCTAAAGCTTTAGGGATGATGGCAAATTTTAAAATTTTAAAACATATTTTTTAAAATCTCCCAAAGATTATGAAGAGCATGCCAATACTGAAAAGCCAATCATAATGTAGAGTGAAGGACTGTTCATATGCAGCTCTTTTACATTCTGATTCTTTAGATGATGGTGAGTTTACACTTGAGGGTCCATAGGCGCTTTACAAAATACCGTGACAGTTTTTCAAGGGTCCCTTTAAGGCCTGTATCAAGAGTCTGTTCTTTGAAAGACGAGTAATCCAAAAGCACGTGATGCAGCCTTTTCCACAGGCTCTCAGATGCCCTTTGTTAAAGACACAGGTTTTGTCTTAGAGCAGAGCGTTCACGCAAACAGCAGAATCTTGAATGACCATTTCAGTAATAGTAGAAAGAGAATGTGTAACCAATTTTATTAAGATACAACAAATAACTCCTAAAAGTTTGATCCACAAAATCTTTGAAAGATAGTGATGGCACTGTACACTCTGAAGAGCATTCAGGCAGACTTACTTGGTTATAATGAAAAATAATATCTAAGTTACTCAATTCATTTTAAATTAAAAATTATTTGATTTAAAATCCATTTCTATGGAGCTTTTTCCAACTTTTTCAGGGCTTAGCAGTTGAGGATTGTGAATGATAGTCTAAAAACTCACTGTTTCTGATTTTTGGGAACAGTCTGTAAGGAATGATATTTCTGATTTTCTAGGAACTGCATGGGAACGCCAAAGGCAGTTTTCAAATAATAGATGTTGTGAGAAGTTATTTACTTTTAAAGTTCAGAATGTATTCTTGTGAAATCAAAAATAAAAAGAGCTTATAAAAAGATTTGATCACTTGATAGAGATGATATCGTTAGCACCTGGGTAATAGTACTCAATTAGCTACTTAATAAAAGTAGTTTTGTCACATAAAAGTTTTAACATCTTAAATCATTCCTGAAGATATTTTTCTCTATCATCCTTAAGAATGTGATAAACTTATAAGCTCACAAAGCTCTTTATGATATGTAATTTCCTCTCTTTGGGCAAGTTTTACAGTTCAAGAATAACATCTTATAATCTCTTTTTAGGAACTATAAAGTCAGCCTTAATTTTGCATTTTAAAATGCTTATCTTATAAATGAACCCATCAAAACATAAAAATTGAAAATTTTAACACTTCATGGCTTCCTTTAGAATAGATATTACAATCCAAGGCAAAGAAAATGGAGCTCTTTCATATCCTCTACAATTTGCTATATGTATATTAAAATATAGTTCTTAAACAGTTTGCATAACAGGAAAAATAACATTTTAGGACAGAGATACACCTTGGAGAATGAATATGGATATTTAAGTGTAAATTTTAAATTTCTATGTCACAATTTCTCATGAGTCATTCTTACTTTACATTTTGATAACTAAATAAATACAATGCCAACTTCTATTTCTCAGAGAAAACATTGAAACAATTTTGTCATACAGAAAACAAAATGAAACATACCAGTAAGCCTAATACAACTTTCTAAAGCTATAATGTCCCCTTCACACTTTCTTGTAGGAGCAAAAGTAAAAGTATTCACCAAGATGAGGAAAAGATGCAGCCATTGTATAGATTACAACATCGACTTGTGAGAATATCAACTTCAGTATGCACACTGATGATATTTCAATATTTTATCTTGGAAATAGTATATTCAATGACTGTCTAACAACTAATTCATTTAATGTTAATCCAAGGTTCCGCTGAAGTAAAATCTTGGAAGTTTTGTTTCATTTGACAAAATTGTTGTTGATATAGCACAATGACAGAAATATAAGCCATCCTGTTTTAAAATATTTTTTATAATATATATTTTTATGGTGATAAGTTACCTTATTGGAATTTTATCCGGATAACAAAAACTTGGATTAAATAGATGACATGAAAATTGAAACTTAAACCTGATAAAAATGAAGTACAGATGCATTTTACTCCATTAAATTTATATAACATTATGTAAACATTTTTCCTCTTTAAATTATGATTAGTTCATCGGTCTGATTTACAGACCAGTTTTGTAAAATTGATTTCCCAATTGTCTTTGGGAAGCATACTTGGAGATAATCAAAATTCATGCGTTTTAAATTTTATTTCCTAGTTATTGAAAAATATTCAATTAATACACACACATATTTCAATAAAATTATTTTAAATTTAAGAAATTCTATAATTTAATATATTAATATAACCTGGAAGTAAAAGTCACGATATTTTCTAATGCAGACAGCGAGATCTACAATTACAAAAACAATGCAAACTGCAGTCGTGCTACCTCACTAAAGTGTCAAAAATAGACATGCAAGCACACAAGCATCTTTTGGTACAGATATTAAATAGGAGCTTTTTCTTACTAGAGAGCCCAAAAGATTTTCTCAGTTGATTTGAAGTCTAAGCAAACAGACATGTGAGTCACAAGCCAGACGTTGTGGCATTTTCCTCCAGTAGAGAACAGATTTTCATCATTCTAACACAAATGGCCAGAGCAGAAAATCATGTTCTCAATATTACAAGTGAAAGATGATTTGCTGATCAAGCAGGATTTGGAAACAAAAAGAAGACATCTTTAAAAATCAAGAGAGAGAGACACACATACAGATAAACAAAGAGATACAGACATAGACACAGATACAGATACTAAAACAGAGAATGAAGTGGAAATAATGTCTGAGAACCAAGAAGATATGCTTTTGCTTAAATAGGCCTTGAAGAGTACTTCACCAGCGAGGCAACATGGTTGATTGTGTCAGGTTAGTTCACTTGGCTCATAAATAATAAAAACGATAAGGTATAATTTATAAAAATTAATAAACATGAATCTTATGTCACTGAAGTAAACAAGGAATAAAGATTACATTCAGTTATGAGTTGTGATTAAAAGGAGAATCTGAGGAATTCAAACACATAGGTACCCCTCCACAGGAGTGGCACAATCCATTTGTGTATAGATACAAAATTAACCAGAATTCTTTAAACAGTATAATGAAAATGCTTAGAATGTAGAGTTTCTGTAGAGTGAACATAAATGTTTTTTGTACTGCATAAAGTATATCTGTATTGCTATGGAGGATAATTTGATTACCAATTGTTTTTCAAGATAATTTCCCCTCCTATACAATTATTACTACTCCAGTTACTAGGTTAGATAAAGGAACATACCAGGATAGTATTAAGTGACTCTCAGCAAGTTTGGCAGCATATGCACCACTCCAAATGTGAGCTGTTTTAGCATTTCCAGATCTTCAACTTTAACATGTCTGTCTCGTATAAAACATTGATCCATGGAGAATAAGCCCACAGGAGCATCCTTTTGTCCTTGGAATTCTTGATCTTTTTTTAAAAAGGAGGGGAGATCCTTCATAATATTCTTTCCTTGAAATAAAAGTAAGCTTTAAAAAATCCATATATAGGGCCAGGGATTTAGTTCAGTGGTTCCAGAGCGTGCCTTGCAAGAGCAAGAGCCCAGGTTCAATCCTTGGTAACCACACACAACAATACTGGTTTGAATCATTTATACTTAAATGGATGCACCTGGAGGACATCCTCATAAGTGAAATAAATAGGTCACAGATGTGTAAATATCGTATCTTTTCTCTGGTATGAGAAAATAAAGATGTAAATGAGTTCTAGAATGTTTGTTTATATATTGTGAAATAGAAAATACTCAAAGCAAAATGTGGTGAAGGGGGAAAATTATGAGATTATGACAAAAAAGAAAGGAAACAAAGTTTATGTATATAGGGGGTGGAGGTGGTAGGGTGGGTGGGGCTATATGAAAAATGAGAATTAAGTTATGTCATATACTGGTACAAATTCTCATTATTCAATGCAATCATGATGTGTATATGTAATATACCAATAAAGATGAAAAAAACCCACAAAAAACCAAAACATTACTGGGCATGGAGACTCACCACCCATCAGCAATCAGCACCACATACCACAGTGCTGGGTGTGGTGGCTCACGCCTATAATCCCAGCATTTAGAAGACAGAGGCAGGATGATTGCTATGAATTCAAGGCTGAGCTGAGGGCCAGCCTGACTACAAAGTGAGACCTTGTCTCAAAAAACAAACAAAGGAAACAAAAAAATCCATATATATATATATATATATATATATATATATATATATATATATATATATCCCTGTTTCTATTTTTACTTCATAGTCTTGTATACAGAGTGGCTTTTAATCACTTTATTGTGTAGCTTTGTTTCATTCTTCCTGTGCCAACTCTCAGCCAACTCATCTCACTTCATTTTATCAGCATTATCTTTCAGGAAATCCTTTGAAAGCATTCCTATTCCCTTTGAAATGTGTTTTTTTAACCTTTTGTGTATCTGCATTTTATGCCCCCATTTTGTGTTTGGAACTGTACTCTAAACATATTGATAATAATATCGTTAAATTAATTAATAGATTAGTATATCATTCTGTTAAGTAAAATCAAATCTAAAGC
>PVIR01040364.1:0-13378 GCA_004026965.1 Petromus typicus | reverse complement strand
GCAGATTCAGTGGCACAGTCGCCGTTTCCCGAGCCGCCCGCTGCTAACCTCAGTCCCTGGGCGCTCCTCCGGCGTGGGCCTGGAGACAAGCAAACTCCAAACCCGGCGCAGATTCAGTCGGTCTCTTCCTATTTTTAAGAGATCTCTCTTTTCATGGTCACTGGCTATCATCCTGCCTTCTATGCCTGAAATTCTGTCCTCACACTGGGTGATTCTGCTGCATAAACTTTCAGTGGAATTTTTAATCTCCTGGATGTTTGTTTGAATCTGTTTCATGGATTCTATTTGTTTTCTATGCTGGACATTCATAGTTTCCATTCCTTTCTTATGCTGGGAATTTATGGTCTCCATCATGGCCCTGAGTGTGTCTATGTTTTTAATCTGTTTCTCTTCTAGGATCTTGTATATGTTTACCAGGGATTGAACTCTGGACCTTGATCTTGCAAGGCAGTCACTGGATCCAATGAGCTAAATCCCCAGCCCTGATCATTGAATTTTTCCACCTCATGTTGGGAGCTTGCTTTTGATGAGCTGTAAGACTGGGTTTGTGACTTTTTAAGTGTCTTCTTTTTTGTTGTTGTTGTTGATGATGATGGTTTGCAGTTAATTTCTGTGTTGATATTTCTATATTGCTTATTGTATGTTTCTTCACTTATTGTATTTAGGTTACATAGGGAATGATTACTTCTTAAAGGTGTCCCCCAGGTATAGCTGATCCTTAGGTTTTGAGTCAGTAATGACCCTTGGGCAATTTAGGTTTTGTTACACCAAGAGTGTCAACTGATTAGAACAACCACATCACCTTGTTCCAATTAATACAATTAGGATCAACCATGGAACCAAACACAGCTTAGAAAATGACAAGTCATGATACCTATTAATCTGTCACCTTAAATTGTATAAACTAGATTAAAATGAAAGATCAATCAGGAATAATTTGCAGTAAAATGACCCTCAATATGGTAATTTTATGCTGGATGATGAAGAATGGCTCTGACAAAAGATAATAGGAAAGAGAAAGGTTAGAAGTAAGGCTGGAGGACAGAAGAAGGATGTTCAAACTCGAGGAAAGTAGGAAAGACAGAAGGAAAAGAAAGTGAAGTAAGAAAAACAGGAACAAGACTAACATAAACCTGAAAATTAGGAACTATACTCACACTCTTTTTTTTTTTTGAGACAGAGTCTTGCTTTGTAGTTCAGGCTGGCCCTGAGCTCAGCCTCAAACTCACATCACAGAAATCCTCCTGCCTCTGCCTCCTGACTGCTGGGATTACAGGTGTGAGCCACCACACTCGGCATTGTGGTATGTGGTACTGATTGCTGCGGGGCGTGAGTCTCCACGCCCAGTATTGTATGTGGTTACCGGGGATTGAACCCGGGTCCTTGCGCTTGCAAGACAGGTGCCACAACCACTGAGCCAACTCCCCGGTCCTATACTCACACTCATAAAAATAAGCACAATTGAGGAAAAATATGACAAAAACAGAAAGAAGAAAGGTAATAAATGAAGGAAAATGAAAAGAAAAAATATCCTCTTCATTTTGTGTCTCTGTTTTCACTGGGCTGGTGCTGCTGCTGCTGTTCTGGGCCTCCAGTGGGGTCTGTAACACTTGCGGCTGGTGTCTGGCAGGCTTCTGTCTGGGTCCTTGCCACAGAACCACTGGTGTCCAGGCAGGCTTCTGGCTTGGACATGTGGGCCTTCAGTAATTTGGTGCTGAATCATACAATATCTTTTAACTCTTTAAAGTAATGTTTTAGAAAATTGTTTTCAGTCTTTCATTGTACATGGTGAATTTTAAAAAGACATTTCATTACATTAAAAAAAGATTGCCTGTTTGTTGATATGCTAATTCACTTCATTTATATTACTAATTTTTCTTAATTAATTACAAAGAAAGTTTTGCTCTATTATGCTTGTTTCATTTTTTCTAAGAGAAACTTTATGCTTGTATGTTGTACTCTGACAACTAATTTGAAGACCATATTATTAACTATTTTTATTCGTATATCATTGTTATAAAATTCTGTATTATTGTTACATAAAATTGAATTGACAGTGAATACTTTTAGTTTTAAATGCTCTCATTCAGCAAAAAAAAGTTGATGCTGGTGTAAAGACTTCATTTTCCATTTCTTTTTCATTATTGAAACATTTCCAGGTGTGAAAGCTGTTTGAATATCCCTGAAGTTGAAAAATATACAGTATATCAGAAAAAAATATCATGAAAGTTTAATCTAAAGAAGTAATAATAAGGAAATAAATGCAGGACAATGGAGAGAGACTAGAAAAGAAAGGAATTATTAGCTTAAGTCATTAACTATATTGTTGGCAACATTATTCACTGAGTTACAACATTCAGATTTACCAGGGAATTATGAAATCATCTTCAAAATAAGTCTCGAGTATGCTGCAGAATGTCCAAGCAGTGATAGTCAATGTACAGATGAAAAATAGACCAAGAACTTAAGGGAGATAAGTGGAAACTCAAAATCACAATTCAAAGTGATGGAAGTGGATGTGGTATGGAGAAGTAAGTTAGGTAGAACTATTATGGGCAGTCAGAGAAGGCGAGGCCCTTGAGGGAGTCAGTGTACAAGATGAGAACACATTACACCTTTGTGAAGGCACATCTGTAGAAAACCAAGCCTCAAAATAAAGAGGAAATATCTGCACTTATATGCCTTCCTGAGGGATAAGCAATAGCATGAAAATTTTAGTCTGGTATTACCTAGTTCAACAAATTCCAGATTGTCATCAGTCACCGAGTTAGGTGGCCAGGATCTTCTGAAGCATCACTTCTTAGAAATGCTTTGTTCCTTCAAAGCATACGTGGTACAGTATTGCAGCTTTTATATTAGACCGATATTACCTAAGCAGATAGACTTGTACTCTGAATTGGTTGATCATAGTTTTGATCCACATTTTAGCCACCTCATGATTTTTTTCCTCTATAAATCTTGCTCTATGAAATGAAGTCCATGGTGACCCTCCCATCTCTCAGGAGCTATCTCTCAATAATATTTTTCTACACTTAACCTTGTTATTCCTTAGAATTCATTCTTTGATTTCAGGGGACACAAACTCAGCATATCATACATCTAGCAGATTGAGAGTTATATTTTTCCTCTGTGTCATTTGGTGGTCCACACTGAGATCATCAGAATGAAGCAAGAGTTTGCCTTTGTTTCATGAGTTCTGGATCGTGACTCATTTATGTAATCAAAAATTGTCATCCTTGTTTCTCAGTAACAGGTGCTTATGCCTTGTCTTTTTATGTCTTGAATTTTTATGTCTTGTCCTTTTTACGTGTTGTGTTTTGTTAAAATGAGAATAAATTTAAGCTGAGAAAATGGGAATATTTTGATGTTTCTTTGATGGTACATTTTTGCAGACTGGGTGTTCCTGCTTTTGTATACACTGCATATGGACTTACTAGCTGCTGAATTTAGTGGTGTTCTTTGTGTGATATGTTAGAGAGCTATGGGCAATTGTCTTATCTTAGGCAGTGATGCTAGGGAAAAGTAAAGTGTTGCCAAAACGTGAACTTCCAAAATGCTGTTAACATGTTTTTTTAAAAAAATGAAATCTAATTTGTGTCTAAGAAATACATGCCTATTAATTACAGTATGCCAACTCCCAGTTAGAAGGTAACCAGTGTGTGCACCCACTCTTGAGATTTGTAGGACAGGCTTCACCAGGACAGTTGAACCATGCTTTGCCTATTTCCTTTCCAGTCTGATCTTCCACTGGAAAGGAAGCAATTTTAGCTTTTGGTATTTCAACTCTTAATTTTCCTGGCTGAAAGTGAGGACTTATGGGAAAATTGCCTCAGTAACACATCATGAGTATGAGAAGACTTTCTTTTTCTGTTCTCTTTTCTAATCTTTTCCTGTTAGTTTATATTTCCTTTTTTTTATCAGAGAGAAAGAGAAGGTCTGAGAAGATTTTTAGAGCCAATCTGTCTTGGCGTTTCCATCCCATCTAAAACCTAAGAACTTTCAAGTTAAGCCCATAGGAAACAGATGTTTGTTAAGGTCAAAGACAGAGTAGTTATCTTAGATGAAGAACACATACCCCATCACTAGATCAGATGAGACTTTGGAATTTTGCCTAGCTAGGAGAACACACATAAAGACAATGTCCCTAGTGTTCTGGGCAGTTTCCTGGGTGTGGGAAAGTGAACTTGAGACCCAATGGAAAGAACTGACTTCTGAGTGAGAACAGGATGAGCCATCTCATAAGCACTATACGTAAAGGATCATCCCCACTCCCCTGGACCTCTCTTTCCCCTCTTAGGCCTGGGTTCTATAATTTATGAACAGAGCAGAGTAAAGTACTGTCAGTAATATGTAAGTTGTTATTGCTGGAAAATAAGTACATATTTTAACCTGTGAGTTTCATAAGTGTGTTGCTGGTATAGAGACACAGAACTCTTGCTGGATTTTGAGTAAAACTTAGTCTCCTACTGATGTTAAAGAAGATTCCTAGGCACAAATGTTTTGGAAACTTATTTTCCCTAGGGCTTGGGCAGGATTTTTATGAGCTATTACTTGCCTCTCTCTATTTCAAGAAGTGATCTTTTTTGCAAGCTGGGAGTCTTCCAACTACTTCTAGTTTGCCCTTCGATTTTTCTCCCTTTCACTCTCTTTCAAAGAATTGGAAAGCAATTGTTCAGATTTCTTGATTATTGGTTTAATATAACTAGCAAAGCAGCCTTCTTTAAACATGACTAGGATAATCTTCAATCAAACATTGACTTCTTTTTTTTTTTTTTTAGGTTTTTTGAGACAGGGTCTCGCTTTTGTGGTTCAGGCTGGCCCTGAGCACAGCCTCAAACTCACATCACAATCCTCCTGCCTCTGCCTCCCAAGTGCTGGGATTACAGGCATGAGCCACCACGGCTGGCACTGTGGTATGTGGTACTGGTTGCTGCTGGGTGTGGGTCTCCACACCCAGTATTGTTATGTGGTTACCGGGGAATCGAACCCGGGCCCTTGCGCTTGCGAGACAGGCGCCGGAACCACTGAGCTAACTCCCCGGCCCCAAACATTGACTTCTAATGAAAGACACAGAGCATTACAAGCTAATATTTGGAGATGAATACATACTGTTAACTTTAGAAGGCCAAAGATAGCCAGGACAATAGCCAGTTCATACAGAGCCCAAGTAGTTCCTGCACAAGATCCCTACAGGACCAAAAGCTAGATGGGAGATTAAATTAGGAAACATCATGAGACATGTATTCTTGAAGGTCTAAGAAGGATGAGAACTAAGCCTTTCAATTATTTTAAATTGTCAACTATTCATCAGGGGCAAGATGACAACACCTCTGTCTTCTTAGATTATTTACATGAAGCATTGATGAAGTATTCATTCCTGGATCCTGATGTAATATGAGGACAGATTATTTTGTCTTTTTCTTTTTTTGAGACAGGGTCTTGCTTTGCAGTTTAGGCTGGCCTGAGCTCAGCCTCAAACTCACAGCAATCCTCCTGCCTCTGCCTCCCGAGTGCTGGGATTACAGACATGAGCCACTGTGGTATGTAGTATTGATTGTTGCTGGGGTGAGTCTCCATGCTCAGTATTGTTATGTGGTTACCAGGGATCGAACCCAGGTCCTTGTGCTTGCAAGACAGGCGCTCGAATCACCGAGCTATCTCCCCGGCCCACAGATAATTCTTAAAGACAAGTTTTATTACTTAGTCAGCCTCAAGTTAGGAAAAAGCTACAAATGATGGCTTTCACCCTAGATAGCTCACTTTATACTTTACTGAGAATTGCTTCCTCAGTATTTCATAATCAAGACCAGGAAGAGGTCAAGGGAAGAAAAAAAGGAGACCATGAGAAAGTGGATACCTTGGTTGCTTCCTTAAAATGAATAGACTCTAAGGCTGATTCCTGGAGCTTGAAAGAGAGCTTGCTAACTAAACTCACCTGTTGCCACTCTGGAAAGCTAGATCACATTAGAAGAGACAGATAAGAACCGGTATGACAAGAGGACCCCTGAGCCATGCCCTGAGTACCAAAGTGACCACTGGAAGTCAGAGCGCCCTCTGAGACAGAGGTCTCAAGGATCAGCCTCATCTTACTAGCAGGACCACCAGGACTGAAGGCCTCCTGGGCATTTTTTGCCTTCTCTCTCCAGCTGAACTGTCAGCTCCATGGAGGAGCCTTAGATAGTCAGAATCATAGAAGGAAAATAAATCGTTGTTGCTGGACACTGGTATGAGTCAATCCTCTTTTGAACCCTGGCCTTCTTTCCAGGCATCGTACCTCAATGAAAGGAGTCACTGGAGAGGAGTTAACTTGCTTTTTCTCAAAATCCTTAGGCTCTAACTGAGATTCCTTTCTTTTCTCCCATTCTTTTTTGATTATGCTTGAAAATCCAGTCCCCCTCCCAGGCAAAGATATCTTGTTTGAATACTCTAATACACATGTGCCCAAGCCAGGTACATTGTTTCCCTCTCACAGAGACAGAATAAGTCCTGAACTATGAACAACTAAGAGTAGAATAGGGAGAACAGTAAGAGCTGCCCTAGTGCAAATACATCTTAAAGACTCCACTATCTTTCTTCACCAGAGAAGCACCCTCTAAGGCCTGAAGTTGCAAAAGGACTATTGCCTATAAGAACAATTTAAAGGCACAAGATTTACTTACACCCTGTAATAGCCCCTGTAATACTCTAATCTTGGAAGCTGAAAATCTTAGTGGAGAGCAGAGATTGACGCAAGACGGTGTCGATTGGTAAATGAAGCAGTGGTTCCAGTCTACCTTGTGGTACCTACCTCATCCACTTTTTTTTCTCAGATCCTTGAAGATGCCAGTTGGTTTTCAGCACTGGATTAAAAAGAAGTCTTTTTCGTTATGCCTGTAAATACAGATTCCCAGTTTCTTTTGACTTTGAAAATCCTCATGACCAAGCCTCTCAACTGATTGGATTGTGCTTCCTCAAGGGATCAGAGACAATTTTAATGTTTATAGGTAAGTACTTGTCCGTGACTTACCTGTTTTGAATTTTCCCAAGTCACTTTGCTGAAATGTGTAGATGATATGATGTGTGACCCCCTGAAAGAGCTCTTTAGCCTGGGGACCCACATCCTGCTAAATTTTCTATCAGACAGTTATAAGGTTTCTTGGTCTAAGGCATAGCTTTGCAGCCTTGGGGGAAAATATTTAGGCCTTATCATATCTAAGGGAACCCAAAGTCTGGAAGAAGAAAGAAATGAAACCAATACTTTATTTCCAATAGCCCAAGACTCTAAAACATCTAAAAGGATTTCTAGGAATTACAGGCTTTTGTCACCTTTGGATAGCAGAATGTGATAAGGTTGCATGATCCTTCTATCAGTTTATTAAGGGAACAAAAGGGCAGATGTCCATATTTTAACTTGGAAACCCGATTGCTAAACTGCATTTCAGAAACTTAAACAAGTGCTTCTAAATGCCCCAGCACTGAGCCTACAGAAAGGATATCTGTTCAATGTTTATGTTGGTTAAAGGCAGGGAATGCTTTAGGAGCACTTACGTGGGATTGAGGACCTGCTGAACAGCCTGCAGAATGAGTCGTGAAATAGACACTGTAGTAAAGGGGTGGCTTGTATGCCTCAGGGTGGTGACTTTTGGTACCACAGGTATCCAAACTGACTTTTTTGCCAAATCCTCACTACTTCTAAAAGGACCAGCTATACAAATAAAGATATATCACTCCTTAAACCTGGCCACATTTCTACTAGAAAAAGAAGAAATTGAGGCTAAAAGACAGGTAAATCTCCACACAAATACAGCCAGAGAAGACTTGGTAGATATATCCTTTACTGACCTTGATTTGGGCCTCTTCCATGATGGCAGTTTTTTAAAATGGAAAATGGGATAGAAAAAGCAGGAGATGCAGTAGTGACTCCATATCAGGCATCTGAAAGTTTCTCATTTGTCTCTGACACTAGTGCCCAGCTAGATGATCTCATACCTCTGACAAGGGCTTTACAACTCAGCGAAGGTCAGGAAGTCAGTATTTATATTGATTTAAAGTATGCTTTTCTAGGAAAGGAAGGAATTATCTAACAGGCAATGAATCTACCACAAGGTATCATAAGGAGATAGACGAACTTTTATCATCTGTCTCTATGCCCTCCAAGGCAGGAGGAATTTACTGTAGAGAGCACCAAAAAGGAATTGATAAAGTATTTTGGGGTAAGGAACTGACTAAGCAGCTGCAAAAGAAGTTTCTCAAGAGCCTCTTTTCAGCCTCTTGCCCTGGTCTAAGAGAGGGTCCCTTGATCATACTCTACTCAAATATTCTCAGTCAGAAGTGGAATAGAGACCTTCCCCTAAGTTCCTTCCATCAAGATAATTACAATCAGTTGATGCTAAATTGTTCCTTTTTGATGCTAGTGGATAGAAAATTATCTGTATATCAAACCTTTCACTTGAGGAGAGACAAGATCAACCAAGTGGCCTAAAAGTTATTCATAAGAAAGGGGATGCTCTCAGAAAACATAACAAGTAGTTAAGACATGTAAGCTCTGCTAGGAAAATAACCCTCTTAACTGGACCATAACCCCCTCCCCAGGTACACAGAGACATGGTAAATAACTTGGTCAAGAGTGCCAGCTTAATTCATATGCCAAAGAGTAATGGACTCCAAAACTTGGGTAGATATTTTCACTACTTGGGTTAAGATCTTTCCTTGTAGAAACAGAAAAATCAAAAGAGGGTTAAAGATTTGGTTTCAGAAATCATCCCAAATGTGGATTTCCTAACAGCTTACAGAGTAATAATGGGTCTTCTTTTAAAGCAATAGTCACATAAGGTGACTATTGGCATTCAAGCACTGGGCATTCTCCATTACCTTCACTGTGCTGGAGGTCACAGTCCTCAGGAAAGAAAGGGGAAAAAATGAATGAAACTCTAAAGAGACTTCATAAAATGGCTCAGGAAACATCTACCGTGGCCTCACTTACTACCTTTAGCTTTTATCAAAGTAAGAAACACATCTCAAATTCTAAGGTTCAGTCTATTTAAAGTTCTTTGTGGACAATTTTCTCACTAATAATTTTCTCTTCAGTAGAGAACAGAATCCTTGTTAAAAGACATCCCTTCATTGGCTAAATTCTAACAGACTCTTCCACAGATAATGGAAATTCAACATAAAGAAAAGGTAAATCCCATACTATACTCTAGAGATTTACTGTTTTTAAAGTCTCTTCGCCCATCACATCCTTTCCTGGGACCATTTGGGGAAGGACCACACACCCATGATCCTATCAACTCCATCAGTTGTAAGATAAGAGGCTTGGACTTCTGTATATATCACACTGGACTCACACCCTGAAAAGCAGACTGTTCCTGAGCGTGAGTAATCATGTGAGTACTACTGTGAATACAAAGACTTACTGAGTTTCTTATTCAAAAAGAAAACAAGATCTTCAGATTAGGAATCTAAGATATTACTCTTAGCCTTTTTACTAATTTCTTTCATATCACTTAAAGGACAGTGCATTTCCTTTCTAGTGTGGGCATAGGAATATCCAGAGTCATTACCACAAACCTCTGGATATGTGGCCTGCTCCCTTTGTCAGGGGCATCAGGACTCCTTTGGTGGCTATCCTCATTTCAAGGAGATGATTAGGATAAGCTATAGTACTACATTAATGAGAAATTAAAAGGCTCAGTAGTTCATAGTTTAGCCCACCATTACAAGCTAACTGAGTGGCCTATATATTTCACCCTTAATGATCCTGACATATTCAGATTTTTTTGTAAGAATGTGACTGAAGCTTCTCTACAGACTCTAGTATCACCCCTATGAAAAAAGCATTGGGTCCTATCATGAAAGCCAACAATCATAGATACTAAGTGGCTATTTTCAAATATGGGATGATTATAAGTGGCTAACTATTACTATAAGACAACCTTGTAGAAAGACTCCCTTACGTTGGGAACAAAGAAATTACTCTTATTCTCATTGGCCTAACTCACTAAATACTTACGAACACACCCCAAACAATGTATACACACCATAACTTTGCGGGTCAAAGACTGTTTCACAACAGATTGGTTTAATTCATCTGAAATTAGATGGGAAGCCACCAATGGCACTCATTAGTTCTTTGGAACCAATTTGTGGCCCTGGCTAACCCCTGGATAGAGAAGCATATGCATGCTGGGATTTGTGGGGTGGCAAGACAGGAGTGTGAAAGACATTAATTACCCTGGAGGCCCAGCTCCACTCTATCACAACCCAGAACCCTTGCACCCTGGGCCATTTACCTGTCCACCTGGCTGGGCCACTGCAACAGTGAAAGTGAATTAGGATCTGTGTGGTGGAGGCATCAGGAGCCGTAAAGGCCACAGTTAAAAGTCTGAACAGAAGTGAACAGCTGAAAGAGAGCCTCCCTACACTTGTCAGTGAAAATTGAAGCCAACTAGGAGAATGAAGAAATCCTGTAGACTATAGCAACTGGTGAGTTGGTGGGACCAAAATCCCTACAGGACCCCAGACTCACTTTGAGGAAGGGTGTCCTGAACTTTCAGTAGAACTTTGTGCAGGTCAATTCCACAGGAGGTCAGGGAGCTCAATTCAGGCTTTATAGCCAGAATATAGCCTGAATCTCAGTGGCCTGTGGCTGATTCCTTGTGATTCAATAAATTGATTTCAATCTGCATAGTACTGCCCATGTTGTCTACTGGTAAGAGCAAAGTTATGACCTAAAGGGCTTTTTTGGTGCTGTTTTTGGTTTTCTTTTTTTCTATTTCTTCCTTCTTTCTTCTTCTGCATTTCTCTTCTTTCTTCCCATTTGTCCAATATCAGTTATTTTCTTTCTTAAAAAACTGAATTCTATAATGGTACATTTTATATACACATCACGATCACAACTAGCCTTGAGAATTTCTACCAGTATATGACACAATTTAATTCTCATTTTTCTCATTTCCCTGACCACCTTACCACCCCCTTCCCCCATATACATAAGCTTTGTTTCTTTTCCAAATTGATATCATTTTTATAGAAAAGTGAATAGATTCCAATTTTCCTATTGTTGTTAGGTGGCATTATTCTTGTTTTTGTTCTTTCATTCTTTCTTTTCCATCTGCCATCACAAGTTTCTAGAAGTTTGTGTGGTCTTCTTGTGTCCACTGTCCCCATTTCTAACCTTTTCCTCTCTCATATATCTCTACCACCTTATTCCTCAACAGTCTTCATCGCAAAGAGTAAAACTGCCATATGAAAGGGTCAATTTACAGAAAACTATTCCTGATTTACCTTTCATTTTAATCTAGTTCATACAATTTAAGGTGACAGATTAATAGGTATCATGACTGTGTTAGGTATTAATAGGTATCATAAGCTGTGTTTGATTCCATGGTTGATCCTATTAATTGAAACAAGGTGATGTGGTTGTTCTAATCAGTTGACACTTCTGGTGTAACAAAACCTAAATTGCCCAAGAGTCATTATTGACTCAAAACCTAAGGATCAGCTATACCTGGGGAGCATCTTTAAGAAGTAATCATTCCCTATGTAACCTAAATACAATAAGTGAAGAAACATACAATAAGCAATATAGAAATATCAACACAGAAATTAACTGCAAACCATCAACAACAAAAAAAAACCTGAGAAGACACTTTAAAAAGTCACAAACCCAGTCTTCCAGCTCATCAAAGGCAAGCTCCCAACATGAGGTGGAAAAATCCAGGGATTAACCACCTGGACACCCTGAAGTGAAAACACACGAAGTAACAAAAGAAATGAATAAAGCTCTAGAAAAAAATCAAAGAAATAATAATCTCCCAGATAATGACTAAACTGGAACACATGATCAGAGATTCTAGAAGAGAAACAGATTAAAAACATAGACATACTCAGGGCCATGATGGAGACCATAAATTCCCAACATAAGAAAGGAATGGAAACTGTGAATGTCCAGCATAGAAAACAAATAGAATCCATGAAACAGATTCAAACAAACATCCAGGAGATTAAAAATTCCACTGAAAGTTTATGCAGCAGAATGACCCAGTGTGAGGACAGAATTTCAGGCATAGAAGGCAGGATGGTAGCCAGTGACCATGAAAAGAGAGATCTCTTAAAAATAGGAAGAGACCATGAGAAATCAATCCAGCAGCTACTAAGTGACACAAAGAAGAACAACATAACACAGATCAGAGTCAATGAGAAAGCAAGGAATAGTACAAGTGACAATCAAAAGCTGTTCACAGAAGTCACGGCAGAGAACTTCCTGAACAGAGAAATGGAATTTGACATGTAGATAAATGAGGCATATAGGATTCCAAGTAGCCATGCTAAAAGAAAACTATACCTGAACATATACTAGTCAAGATTCCAGAAATGCAGTAGAAGAATGAAATATAGAAATCTGTTAGAGAAATGAAACAAATCACATGCAGAGGAAAGCCCATCAGTATTACAGAAGATTCATTAGCACAAGTCTTGAAGTCAAGGGGAGCTTGGAGTAAAGTATCTCAAGCCCTAAAAGAAAACGACCTTCAAGCCAGGTTTATGTACCCTGCAAAACTATCTTTCAGAATTGTGGGAGACATAAAGATACTTTCATGACAAAGAACACCCAAGGAACTTCATGAATACCAAGCCAACACTCCAAATATTCTTGACAGTATCCTAGAAAAAGACGATGTGGTCCCCAACTCCATGAGGCCCAACAGAACAAAGCCACTAGGCAAGGCAAGAAATTCAATGGAAAGGGGGAAAATCTAAAAAATAAAATTGCCAATAACAGGAAAACATCATGACAAGGATAAGTCAATAAATCTCAGTTATAACCATTAATGTTAATGGCCTCAATTCACCAATCCAAAACAATAGATTGGCAGAGTGGATTAAGAAGCAAGATCCAACAAGGTGCTGTAATCGAGAAACACACTTAATTCAAAATTAAATTCATGGTCTATAAGTAAAGGATGGAAAACAATACTCCATGGGACAGGAAACGGGCAGAGTAGGGGTTGCTGTGCTATTTGCAGACAAAGTAGATTTCAAACCACAACTAATTAAGAAAGACAAAGAAAGCCACTATATCCTTGTAAATAGAACAACCCAAGAGGAAGAGATGACAATCCTAAATGTACAGGCACCAAATACTACTGCATGGAAGTATATATATAAAAAGTATTTATGGAAGTGAGAAACCAAATAAGTAATGGCACAATAGTAGTGAGGGACTTCAATACCTCATTATCACAAATAGGAGGATCAGATCAACAAAAACCAACAATGCAATACTAGCGGTGGAACAAACTCTTAAAGAAATGGACTTAGTAGATGTCTACAGAGTGTTCCAGCCCACTAGTAGTAATATCAGAATACACATTCTTCTCAGCTGCACATGAGTCAT
>PVIR01040363.1:0-13376 GCA_004026965.1 Petromus typicus | reverse complement strand
TACTGTAATTAATTTTTAAAATGAAATATTTATTGTATTTTTTCATCATGTCTTGTATATTTTCTTATGTATCCTTTTTTCAAAAAGTTACTAGAAGATGCTCAATGAAAATGTAAGGGGATTCAGAAAAAATAATCTATGGAATTCTGGAACCAGGGTTCAAACTCCAGAAAGGAAAAGGGAAAACCCCGAAAAATGACAAAACCATGATAAAGGCAACAGGCAACAGGCAGGCTTCACTGGGCAACTGAAATTTGAATCAATGACAGATAAATAGAAAAACTAGGCAGAGAGGAAAAGATTTCTGTTAAATTGGAGAAAAACAAAATATTTTACAGAAAAGGAAAAGGGATCTTACTATAAACAAGATTGAGATTGAAAACTACCCTGAACAAAAGCATTATACAACTACAATGAAAGCGAATACCAACAGTAGTATATAGGGTGTGGGAGTTGAGAAGTGTGGTCAAAGATGGCCTAACTGCCTGCAGTGCGGAACGCTGGGAAATCAGGAAGCAGTCATGTCAGCGCTTTACTCAGAAATAAATAAATACCGGAAGAATGGCTGAGGAGGCTACCTGTGACAAAGAACCAAATATTTCTCATTAAAACAGAAAGCGCTATTTAACTACTTAAACAATATGGATGCATAACTGATAAAAATGGAAACCAAATCGAAAGTATAAAATTAAAAGACATGAATTGGAATTCGATGTGCAGTCTTTCACTTATTAGCTTGGGCAAATTGCTTAATGTCTCTGGATCTCACTTACTTATAAAAGACAGTAACAACTATCTCGAAAGGCTGTAGGACACAGCAACACTGTAAGATAATGTCCACAAAGCCACCAAACACTGCCCAGTAGGGAAGACATTTAACACAGCTGTGCCACTAAGTGTCCCTGCAAGCTCTTACCAAATCAGAGCCACACTCGCCCCTCTCCCTGCCCATCACTCCCGAGCAGCACCTCGTTCCTTGCCCTTCATGCACTTTCCCTCTCCGTGCAGCTGCAGGCACCTTGCTGCCCACTCCCAGGACCTCACACGTGTCCCTGTCCTCACCACCCTCGCCCAGGTCCCCAGATGCGTCCCCTGTGGATGTGGCTCTGCACAGCCTTCCCCTCAGCAAGCCGTCATTACATCTGGCTGGCACCACATGTAGGCCTCTTGCCTAGAAATGTTTCATTAGTGATTTTAAAAGTCCCTTACCAATTATCAGCAAACACGATACTCCATTTTATACTGTGGCAAATAACATATTTTCCCCACAAATTAACAATGAATTTGAATGCCTGTTTTTATTTAAATAGCAGCAGCTGGCTAAATTCTTTCTTCATGAAAAGAAATCTCTAAAAGAGCAAAACTTCTAATTTAAAAGATACTACCACTGCTTCAAACCACAGTGCTGGACCTGGTGGCTCACACCTGTAATCCTGGCACTCAGGAGGCTGAGGATTGCTGAGTTCGGGATCACTTGGACTGAACTACAAAGCAACACTTTCTCAAAAAAAAACAAACAAGGGCCGGGGAGTTAGCTCAGTGGTTCCGGTGCCTGTCTTGCAAGTGCAAGGGCCCGGGTTTGATTCCCCGGTAACCACATACCATACTGGGTGTGGAGACTCATGCCCAGCAGCAACCAGTACCACATACCACAGTGCCGGGTGTGGTGGCTCACACCTGCAATCCCAGCACTTGGGAGGCAGAGGCAGGAGGATTGCTATGATGTGAGTTTGAGGCTGAGCTCAGGGCCAGCCTGAACCACAAAGCGAGACCCTGTCTCAAAAAAAAAAACAAAACAAAACAAAAAAAAGGAAGCAAAACTTATATATAGAGGAGGTATGGGGATGGTAGAGTGGGCAGGGGAAAGGGAAAAAATGAGAATTAAGTTGTGTTAAATTCTGAATGTTGAGTACGATCATGAGGTATATAAAAAATGTACCAATAAAATCAATTTTAAAAGAAGAATAAAAATTTACAAAACTCAGAAAAAAGGATACACAAAAAGGAAGTAACTTTCAGTGACCTTTCTTTAGGCAAAGCCTTCTTAGATATGACAGTACAAGCAACAAAATTAAAAATGGATAAAGTCAACTTCATTAAAATTTAAAACTTCTGTACCTGGAAGGTCTTCATCAAGAAAGTAAGTGAAAAGACAACCAACAGAGTCATTATCATGTATCTCATAAAGATCATGTATCTCATTAAGTACCTAAAATAAAGACTATTTTAAAATGGGCAAGGAATCTAAATACACATTTCTCCAATAAATTATACAAAAGACCAAGTGGCACATATAAAGACCCTCTATATCAAATCAAAATTGCAATGAGATAATACTTCACACCAAAAATTGTTATAATGGCCAGGAATGTAGCTCTCCGGGGTTCCACGCCTGCCTCACAAGCACAAGATTTCAATCCCCAGTACAAAAAAAAAAAAAAAAAAAAGCTATCAAAAAAAGACGGACAATAATTGTTGGCAAAAATGTAAAGAAATCAGAACTTGCATACATTGCTGATGGAAAAGTTAAAATGACACCATTACTTTAGAAATAAGCTAGCCATTTCTGAAATATTTAACATGGACTTACCATAGAACACGGCAGCTACACTTCAGTCCATGAGAAATTAAAACTTGTCCACCAAAAACCTGCACACTAATGTTCACAGCTATTTATACAAGCAAAACCTGGACATGCCCATCAACTAATAAACATATCAATCATATGTGATAAACTACATGTGGAATATCATTCCATAACAGAAGAGGAGAAGCAATGATATATGCTATAGCATGGGTAAATCCTAAATGTGCCAAATGAAAGAAGTAGTCACAATGGACTGCATGTTGTGAGGTTCTACTTATCGTAACTGAAATATCCAGAATTAGGAAACCCACAGAGACAAAAAGCACATGAGTGACTCCTTGGGCTGAAGACGTGGTGGGGAAATGAGGAGGGACTCCTATACAGAGTTTCCTGGGGAGATGACATTTCCTTCTCTCACGACTCAGTGCATCTTCCTAGTGGTATAATATAAAACATGAAGCTGTCTCTTGAATAAGAAAGACTCTTGGGGACACCAGAAAACTGCTTTGTTCCTTTCCCCAGTGTCATTCAAGACCCCTGCACAGGCCCAGCTACTCCAGACCCTTTGAGATGAGATTTGAGGCCAGGTTCTTGACTCCACTGGCTAATGTAAGACAAAAACAATCCTCCAATCACTTCAAGTCAAATTAAAAACAAGGAATGAAAATATCCCGCTCTGTGTCCCAGCTGGAAGCTCTTCAGAATCCAGCTTCTCCCGCTCACACCAGGCAAGCTGCAGCAGGAAGGGCAAGGAGGGGACTGCCATCTTCTTTCTCTCCCTAGTCCGGTGTCTTCTTCTCCCATTGCCTCCTACCCACAGCTCTGCCACCTGGATGGAAGGAAGTAAGGGCGAGGCCGTGGGCATGACTGCGGATGTCTTCTCAGGTTAGAGTTTGGCGAGTGTGCAGAAGGGAGACTCTCGTCCACGAAGCCTCTGCAGGCTCCTCAGAGATGCCTACTGCTGAGCAGCATGGCCCCAGCCTCCTTCTCTACGGGTCTCTCCTCTCTCTAGTGGCCTTCTGGGCAGAATATGGGCTCATGATAAGCTGCTCTTTTCAATAAAGCCCTGGGTGTGTGTGCATGCTCAGTTGGGTCAGTAAACGTGAAGTTACTTTCCAACTGCACTCTTTATCTCTGAGGGCACAGGGCACTGCCCCAGCACCAACTGCCTACACACGTGTCTGACATCAGGCTAAACACCACTGGACCACACCAAGCCCAAGTGCCAGCCATCTCACAAGCAGCCTGGAATGTGGGCACAGTTGTATGGACTGTATTGGGGCCTCAGGTGAATCTGAAATAAAGAATCCGATTCTGACACCCTAATACGGTTACATTTACAGAAAGACTTTAAATGCTGCTATTTGTTTTATTATTTAATAAAGCACTTTCAGATAAAGTCTGAATATCATCATATAGTTTGAGAGCTAAATGTAAACAGTAAGACGCTGGCAGGGTAATTACATTACCTGGTAGAGTCTTTTTTTTTTTTTTCTTTTTGGCAGTACTTGGCATGGAAGCCAGAGGTACACAAGTATAGCTCTTGAGTGAAAAACAGTAACTTTGCAATAGATAACATGGACCAGCAGATGGTCTGCACATCACTTGTGAGGAAAGTATGATCTGTCTCAAGACGGCTACTTAGGTGTGTGACTTGGGGTACGATACTTCACCTCTCCACCCTCTGTCCCTGGGTATGTACATACACGCATGTCTGAACTCACATATGCACACATACACACACAAACACACACACATACACTCACGCACAACTTTAATCTATATTTCAAATACATCACAATGACATTTTATAAATAACTAAAATGTCTTTTCAAAGGGGGAAATCCTTCTCATTTAACAAAAGAAAGTAAACTTCTAAAGAGCTCCAAAGAGGAGCTCATCCATTTTCATTTACCTTATTAAAAGTTGAGAACTGTACATTTATTCCAAGACTCAAGCACCGAAGAGGTCGTTGGTAACCTGCTGATTCTATAGCTCCTGCGGCCCCATTCCACCAGCACCCACGCCTGACTCTCCTCGCCACTGCCCCTCACCACAAAGCCGGGCAATCTGAGTCACCAGTGGGTTTCTGATTCTTCAGTTGAGTTATAAATGACCAACTATTTTAAGAAGAATGCTTTTATCTTTAAAAAGTATTATAAAAGTAATATTCATGGGGGGAAAACTCACAGTCCTGAAGCAGGAAGAGTTCTTGACGACCAAGCCAGCTACTTAAGCAGAATGTGATGTTTCTTGGTCCTGGGGCTCAACTAGGGCCTGGACAGGTGCCAGGCAAATCTCTATTTCTAAGCAGCTAAGAGGAGGAACTCCTCGTCAGGCTACCAGGTACCTCAGAGTACACAAAGGACCCAGGGAAACTCTGTGATGCTGAGACCTCTCCAAAGTCACAGCACTGTAAAAGTAGGTCCCTTGTCACCAGCCTTGGACTGCAGCTGCCTCACTCAACTAGTGCATGCTAAGTTCCCAGGGCTGTCCGCACAGACAGACCCAACTCCAGGGTCCTGGCAGGGCTCCTGAGGGCACAGGTCATGGCTCATCCCTGGATGCTGGCACTCAACTTGTAAGCGCATGGCCCCAGAAGCTCCTGTCCAGGCAGAAAGCCCTGCCTCCCTCCAAGACGGACCAAACCCAGAGACACTGACACCAAACAGTTCACATACTGTAGACAGCAACTTCTGGGCCAAGCACCAAGCAAAGCACAACTAAGCCAAGACTCTCCTTTCCCCATAGCACACCGTCCTCTCCAAACACAAATCAGAAAGTCAGTGTCCCTCTTTCCTATTCCCACTTCATTCAACAGAGATGCCCACAGCACATATTTTTGAATATTCTTCTGGAGGTTCGCCTATAACTGCAAACAGTTATACTGGTTGCACTAAGTTTTGTTTTTTAAGAAGAAAAATAAAACCTGTATAATTAGGGCCATACAAAATATTCCGTCACTTTTCACAGGACGATGTACCTAATTTAAGATGTGCCTCAATGCAAAATGGTTTCCCTTCTTGTCTCAATTCTCCCGATGTGTGCAGTTCTCTCAGTGTCATAACAAAAACTGGTCACCGTCACCCACTGGCCTAGAAAGCCTGGATGGGGGACTGTCAGAAGCCTTCCTTTCTTAGCACCTACCACTAGAGTATGTCCGGAATGACCTGCAGATTCTCCAGCGCTGATGGTGTGGTCTTACATACACACTGGCCGGTCCAGCTGCCCACGAACAAGTCAGTAATGCACATTCCAGGGCGGCCTGTGCGCACTTAGGAGAAAGGCCAACCTGCAGAAGCCTGCTTCCTTCACCCCTGACATCGACACAATGCTGCTGCATTAGCAAGGCAAATACGGAAATGAGATATCACTGATGAAATTATTAGTTTGCTTCATTAACATAAAACATATTACAATGAGGTCTTGATGAAATTCATGATGAGCACTAAAAACAACATGGTTTCCTGTCCCTTAAATAATTATGATGTCATCTTAAATTATACTGAGGGCAAGGCAAACTTAGCTGCTTGCTGAACAGAATACTGGATCCTCCACCGTAAGGCTGTGAACAAACTAACCATTCAAGCTGAAGGTAGGACCGTCGAGGACTATTTCTAGCCTTCTCTGGTGGAGCTCTTGCCTCACAACTGTTCTGTCCCAAACTGTGCCATAATCTAACCAGGTTCTGGCCTTACAAGTCACACCACACACTGGCTATAGCTAATACCATAAAATCCCACCAACACCCTTTTTTGGGGGGAACTATTGGCAAGGAAATATTCTCTCTAACTCAGGCAGGTCTAAAAAATGCAGTTGTCATGGAATCAACCATGGGATTCAAGAGAAAAGAAGGTAACAACACTGTTCCTGAGCAGGAGGCAATAACACTGAAACTGTACTCTATGCGATCTGATGGTCTGATAGCTAGTAAATATTTGTACATATAGTCAAATTTGACTTGACAATGATTTTCATTTTAACAAAATTGACTTGGCGGAAAGATTCCTTCTAAGTTGGAGGAATTACTTGTTGCAACCAAACTCAGCTTGCTAATTTTTAGAACATAGCTACTTTAGCTTAGATCATCTAAAAAACAAGGCAATAGCTGAGTCTGGAGTCTGTCCAGAGATGAACCACCCAAGACTGCTTTCCCTTCTTAGGCTCCCTCCCAACGCACAGTTCCAAGAGGTGATCCGAGGACAGAAATCCAGTTCTGTTGCTATGGACTGGGTTACACAGCACAGGTTGCATTCTCAACACCAAAGGGAACATTTTGCCACAGGTATATTCACCATAGATTACTTAGTGACATATCAAAGCAAAACACTAAGTCTCTTAGAGAATTTTCTCATTGGATTATATAGAACAAATTCATCATGTGCTTGCCTAACCTGCTTTACATTTTATATTTCAACAAGCATTTATGTCTTTTGTTCCTCATTACAATCCCAAGGGATAGGTACATCCCACTGTACAAATGGGGACGCTGATTCAATCATTTCTTCCCTCGGTCACTCAGTCATCAAAAGTGGCAGAGGCTGAAATGCAAAACTACACTTGTATTGTCTTGGTTATTTTTGCCCCTGGTTTTTCTCCATGAAAGATAAAATTCCACAAACTTCTGCTAGTTTGAAACTTCAAAAAGAAATAAATACCCCAGAGTAGGAACAAACTTTAACTTACATTTGAAATAAATAACCCTAAGTAGGAAAAAACTTCATTTAACTTATATTTTACCTCACAACAAAGTATGTAAGACCACACTGTCAGCCCCTGAAAAGTCTGGACCAGTGTGTTGGCGGAGAAGATGAGAGGATGCAGAAAGAAAAGGCTGGAGCAGGCTCAGTGCCTTGGCTTCTGTCTAAGGACGGCACACCTGACTGTGTCCCAGAATCCAGTTAATTCCTGAGCTACTTTCTCTTATCTACAACACAGGAATAACACCATGCAAACGGACTAGAAAAAAAATCTACAAATTCTTAGGCAAACACACATCCAAGAATATACTATAGTACTAATCATTCTGAAGACTAAAAACAGCCATCTATTTTTAATTCCTTAAAAACAGATTGAAATAATCATAGGATTTCAAAGTATACGTAGGGAACTTACAATGGCCCATTGACATGCCCATCTAAAATTAAAACGCTATTAGAGAAACTAAAGAAGATTCTGGAAATCTATTATAGGAGAGCTGGAAGCATTCTTAAAATAATATTGCTTTGTTTTTCTTTTTGAGACAAGGGCTCACTATGTAGTTCAGACTGGCCTTGAATCTGCTCATGTAGCCCAGGATGGTTTAGAACTCTCAGCAATCCTGCAGCCTTGGCCTTCCAAGTGCTAGATTCTAGGCCTGTCCCACCATGCTCAACATTACTCTAATTTAAGATACTCATTTTACAAACATCTAAATTTAGAGATTTCCCCAAGGTCTCTTAATAGTTTTGTGGTAATATGTAAGCATTAAAATGCAGGTTTCACGAACTATGAGATAAGGGTTCATCCAAATGATGGACAGCCATGAAACATACTTGAAAGACAAGACTGTACAGGCCAAAGAGCTCCTGGGTTCATTCTGCAAATGCACAAATCCCTCAACTACACTGGGATATCTCAGCTCTCCAATTCTCTATCCTCAGAAAAGAAAGTACCACTATCTATTTTGCTCCATAAGAAAGCTATAACTATTTCTAACTCACTAAGCAAGGGCGACTCCTCAGTCATTTGAAAAAGTTTCCATATGTTCCACAACTCTCTCTCCAAGATTCCATCAAAACGAGAACACACGGGGCCGGGGAGTTAGCTCAGTGGTTCCGGCGCCTGTCTTGCAAGCGCCAGGGCCCAGGTTCGATTCCCCGGTAACCACATAACAATACTGGGTGTGGAGACTCACGCCCAGCAGCAACCAGTACCACATACCACAGTGCCGGGCGTGGTGGCTCACGCCTGTCATCCCAGCACTCAGGAGGCAGAGGCAGGAGGATTGTGATGTGAGTCTGAGGCTGAGCTGAGGGCCAGTCTGAACCACAAAGCGAGACCCTGTCTCAAAAAACCTAAAAAAAAAAACGAGAACACACGACTCCCCAAACAGCTCTGTGGAGAACTATCTTGCCACCCTTGCTTACCTGGGCTGGTAGAGGGGGTGTGCACACCTTAAAGCCAATTTTAATTTCTATGGATAAAGAAAATTTAGCCTAAACACTATCAATTTGAAGTTAGAAATGAAGAATATTTTTTAAATAGCCAACTCTTTCGCCCTCTCCTGACCTTGGCTGGGATGGTCTTGGGTTGCCCTGGGTCTCACCCACCGGTAAGAATAAACCACAAGGGACCCAAGAAACATCACAGGGAAAAAAACCTTCACTTTATTTTTTCAGTGCTGACAATGTGGACCCAGTGCATTCATCCCAGGTATGGGCTTGAACTTGTGATCCTTTTGCCTCAGTCTCCCAAGCGCTGAGATTATAGCCCTGCGCCCACACTCAGCTTCTACACTCTTAATGCTAAAGAACAGAGCTGCCCTTTCAACGCCTTGCAGGTTGCTTTCATCCCCACTGTTCTGGACTAGAGAAATAAATAACGATAGCTCAATTTACAGATAGAGGACAGTGTGGACTTTCATGGTGTTGATTCCTACAAAATGTACTATCAAAGGAAAACATCTGAGAGCGACAATTCCATTCTTTAACTGAGGTGCCTAAATAAGAAAATCATTGAGGCCCTTCCAAGCACAAAATCTCCAATTTCTAAATCCTCATAAAAGATTGCATTAGATGGAAAAGGGAATGATGCCTAGACAAAATAACAGCATCCTTCCAAAATAGAAAATGTGGGGCTTGGGATTTAGTTCAGTGGTTCCAGTGCCTGCCTTGCAAGCACAAGGGCCAGGGTTCCAGCCCTGGAAACCACATACAATAATACTAGGCTTGGAGACTCATGCCCACCAGCAATCAGTACCACACACCACAGTACTGGGAGTGGTGGCTCACACCTGTAATCCTAGCACTCAGGAGGCAGAGGCAGGCAGATTGCTGAGTTTAAGGCTAAGTTCAGGGCCAGATGAACTACAAAGTGAGACTCTGTCTCAAAAAAAAAGAAAAAGAAAAGAAAATGTTAGTCTGTATGGAAAACACACAAGCTAAAATGATACACACACACCTATATGCACACACTCCTTAGTTGAATCCTACTCATAATGTTAAGTATTTATAAACCATTTCCCAAAAGGATTATTTTGGATCTGAACAGATGAGTATCAGTATAAAAAAGACAATTCAGAGACTGAGTTTCTGTGGAAACTTGAGTTAGAAGGAACAAGGTCAAACTGATCCTCTTTTGTTCAAACCAATAAAACTTGTGCTATAATCACAATAATCAAAAAGGAAGGAGCGGAGAGGTCCATTTTCAAAATGGAATGTCCCTGTGTTCCCAACTGGTGTGTATCCAACAGCGCCTGCTGAAGACGGGGCCTCTCAGGGACCTGGACGGGAACCAAACTGGCCCCTCCCAGCTTCCCGTCCAGAGTTCTCACTGAGGCATGAATACAAAGGTTGGGAGAAGAAAAGCAAGTGAGAAAAACTGAACACAAAATGAAAAGACAAACTGGGAGGATTCACCTAGGACCTAAATTTCTTATTAGTTCCCAGATTTACTCCATAATTAATAACAAATGTGTGTCAAGTATTCTGGTCCAAGACAGAGAGTGTGAAAAAGACCAGACCCCTGTCCTCACAGAACGAACTATCTCCTACGGAGGTGGGCAAATAAATATAAGCACAAAGATGGTGAAGCCAATAATTCAGCGCTGAGGTGGAAATTTCATTTCCAGGCACCAGGAACCACTATGATCAGGGTATCAGTGATGGTCTCTCTTGAGGTACACTGTTGAGCTGAGAACCAGAGGTCAGTCAGTCATGCAACCATCAAGGGGGGTGCAAAGTCCTCAGCCAGATGTATCCTACACACACTGCACTGGACACGGTGAGGGGGAGAGGGCCAGAGCTAAGCCCAGGTCTGCAAGGCCCACCAGGCCCATCGGGCTTCTCCACATGAATGTGTCTCCCACGAACAATCAGCCATTGGTATATTCTGTAAGTCAGGAAGCAGAGGGAGTGGGGTCACAGGTGGAAGGGAAGGAAGGAGGAAGGAAATATCACCAAAGTCCAGTGTGTTAGAGCCACCCTGATACTACTAAACTGTCCCCTCTGTGGAGAAAAGAAAATGAGGCTGGTTTGCAGAAAACGAGAAGTGGACTGCACAGCGGTTTGCACAGCTCTCAAAGGGAAGAGCTACGACTATCTGACTGATACATATAGTACTTTTCATTTTAGTGCACATTCTTTTCATTTTTTAAACATAACACAAGCATCATTCATTATTTCTATTCACCATACTAATTTTTTAAAATGTTCATACATGCATATATTTTCATGCATGCATATATTTTCATACATGCACATAATATATTTTGATCATACTTATCTCCTCTATAATCTTCCCCTGTGCCTCCCTTTCCCTTTTTCTAAGGATAATTTCCATCTACTTTCACTGCATACTATGGATTAAAGAGTCACATGAACTGAGCATTTTTGATGTATGACACTGACTAAGGTTCAAATGGTCAACTGATAGACTCAGAACTTTTTTTTTTTTTTTTTTGGAGACAGGTCTCGCTTTTGTGGTTCAGGCTGGTCCTGAGCTCAGCCGGAACGAACAGCAATCCTCCTGCCTCTGCCTCCCAAGTGCTGGGATTACAGGTGTGAGCCACCACGCCCGGCACTGTGGTATGTGGTACTGATTGCTGGTGGGTGTGAGTCTCCATGCCCAGCATTGTTATGTGGTTACCAGGGATCGAACCCAGGCCCTGTTCCTATAAGGCAGGCACTGGAACCACTGAGCTAGATCCCTGGACCCTCATCACATTTTCTAGTGCAGTTCATACACCTTAATTTATCTTCTTTATAAACTGAAACTAACATTTCAAAACAACCTCTATAGAACTTTCTCATTGTGCAGTTCATAACGGTCAAAAATACAAAAGTTTAACTACCCAACAACATAATAAAAGCCAATGGAGATATAGATATATAATGGAAGGCTGCTCAGAAATTTTTTTTTTTTTTGACAGGGTCTCGCTATTGTAGTTCAGGCTGGCCCTGAGTTCACTATGTAGCCCAAGTGAGCCTCAAACTCACAGCAATCCTCCTGCCTCTGCTTCCTGAGTGAGTGCTGGGATTACAGGCATGAGCCACCACATTCGGCACTGTGGTATGTGGTACTGATTGCTGGTGGGCATCAGTCATCATACTCAGCATTGTTGTATGTGGTTACCAGATCAAACTGGGCCCAAGGCAGGCACCAGAACCACTGAGCTAAATCTCTGGCCCCAGATATTTTAAATGAAAAACATATAGACTCATACATGGAAACAAAATATTGCCTGATAAAAACTAATTTAATATTAAATAGAAAAATCAAAACAACATTACTATTACACACTGGCTACAATTTTATGACAAAGTACATATTGTTTTCAACAAAGATGAGAAGAAAATTAAAAGGAAACTAGAAAGAGATATTTCATTAGCCTCATTTGCCCTTAAAGTTGCTTAAGTCTATATAACACATGAAACACTTTCAGAAAAAGAAAATAATGTTAGAGAAATAGATGTCTTAAAAAATCTATTCAGAACACATACTTTCATCAACAGGAATGTTCACAGGACAATTATAATTAGAGATTTTATTTTAAATTAAGTACTCAAGCATAATAATACTGACCCAAAACAAAAAATTAATTCCAATAAATATGAAGTATGGCTCAAAAGTTTTCCGCAAAAAGTGTAATTTCAGACAGGAGGCTTTATAGGGGTAAAACAGACCATGAAGCTTATCCAAACTTTCATTTCCTCCCGTTCCGGCCCGTTCTGTAATGTATTCAAATGCTCTCCTGACAACTTAACACCTTCCAACTATGTTAAAGGTGTTTCACTAAATGCAACAAGTGTAAAATACTCCCATCATTTTGTGGAGCTGAAGAGTACTTTAGTTAAGTGTTTCAAGACCATCGATCCAGGATTGAGTTCTACGATTTGGGTATTTTTTAAAACTCTGAAAGCTGATTCTTCTCCTTGTATTTAAGTGTTTTTATTACTCATACCCTAGGAAATTGTGCTCTATTTAAGGTAAACACACACACATACAATCAAAATGACATTAGGAAATAATGTAACTTAATTTCAGCATTCATGAGAGAAAAATAAAGAGATTTTTACATAGAAAAAGTTTAAATGTCCTTCAAAATGAATTTCCTAGAAAGCTGAATAAATTCCTTGGGCAATTTTCTAGTTTTTACAAATTGGGACCAGTGCCACGGATTTGTACATTTTAAAACAGTTCATTTTGTGACATGCACTTAGCCCAATGAAAACGAGATAAGTCATCAATATATGTGTATATTATTTGAAAAATATAATACTTCTATGACAAAGATATAACACCATGCCTCTAAGAAAAATTCTAAGGTTGCCCAAATGAAACATTCCAACTACAAAGCCACATACTTGTGATTAATATGTGAGATTTTGTCCCAAAGAAAAAAGAAGAAAGGAGAATGTGGGGGTGGTGGAAATAGCTGAGCAGGTCAAGAATTTCTGAAGCTGGTGATGGGTACAGAGTTTGCTGTACTGTTCCCTCCATTTTGGGGTCTGTTCAAAACTACTTACAGTAAACAAAATAATGTTTTAATCCTACCTTTAGAATGAATCTAATTCTTTTTTTTTTTTTT
>PVIR01040362.1:0-13538 GCA_004026965.1 Petromus typicus | reverse complement strand
AATCCCCGGTAACCACATAACAATACTGGGTGTGGAGACTCACCCCAGCGGCAACCAGTACCACATACCAGTGCCGGGCGTGGTGGCTCACGCCTGTAATCCCAGCACTCGGGAGGCAGAGCCAGGAGGATTGCTGTGATGTGAGTTTGAGGCTGAGCTCAGGGCCAGCCTGAACCACAAAGTGAGACCCTGTCTCAAAAAACCTTAAAAAAAAAAAAAATTACAGTGGGTGAGCTTGGGGTGGTTTGCTTCTGTACTTTTCACTGGTTCTATAAACATTTGCACAGATAAGCATTACATAATAAATGCTTTTTTAAAAAAGGAAAAAAGAAAAAAAATTGAAGCTTTTCAGCTGCTCTGGGGCCCATGAGTTTGCCAATCCCTGAGGTCTTACAAAGTGTCAGATTCCTTCTCCTGATACAGAGCCACACCAATGATTCTCCCTGAGCCCACCTATGCTCCAGCCCCTGGGAAGCACCTTGGGTCCACTTTCATGGCTGTCCTTGTTGTAGTACTTCCTCTTTTACTAGAGCCAGTTTCTATTGCACTCAATGTTAAATAATAGAATTTTAGGTGAGCACCGTGGCACACACCAGTAGTCCCAGCTACTGAGCAGGCTGAGGCAGGAAGATCACTGGAACCCAGGATTTTGAGGCCTCCCTGGGCAACACAGTGAGGTCCTACCTTTAAAAAAGACAAACAAGGGCCAGGTATTTAGCTCAGTGGTTCCAGCACCTGCCTTACAAGTGCAAGGGCCGGCCTGGTAACCACATACAACAATACTGGGCGTGGAGACTCATGCCCATCAGCAATTAGAACCACATACCACAGCGCCAGGCATGGTGGCTCACACCTATAATCCCAGTACTCAAGAGGCAGAGGCAGGATGATTGCTGTGAGTTCAAGGCTGAGCTCAAGGCCAGCCTGAACTACAAAAAGTGAGACCCTGTCTCAAAAAAAAAAAAAAAAAAGACAAAGAAGATCCACCAAATGTAAAGATCTATTTAGCTTTTATTTATAATTCATGCATCTGGCAGAAGCATGACCAAAAGTTTAAAAAGGTGTGCCACCAGGTGTGGAGAAAGAGCCAGTTTTTGCAAGGTAATCTGAGTAAGATGAGGAAACAGTAGGCAGGACCCCAAACTGAATATATGGGGAAGCTGGACTTCCTTAGCATGTGGCTGAGATTAGCCTGGTGGGTGGGGGTGTGGCGTTGTCTCTCCAGGTCCTCCAGGGTCAGCAGCTTTGTTTCCCTAGAGCAATATGCAGCTCACCTGAATGATCACGTTTTGGTCTGGTGTTGAGCTGAAATTGGGAACTCTGCACAATTCAGCGGCCTCCTGTAAACCATACTCAGCAGCAGGCTGTGCTCCCAACTTGCCCTCAATTGCGAGCCTGGCAGCATCTTGGGAAGAGCCCAGTGGTGCCATCCCTGTCCCCACAGCGGCTTGGCCACCTCTGCACACACGGACTGCAGAAGTATACTGTCCTCAAAAGCCTGTTTTGTTGATCTCACCATTGCACTCCCTAAGTTGTATTGGCAGAGGCCCCAGTGGGCTTTGCCCTGTGCACAGCAGCCACATGCACCAGAATAGGTTCCTCTCCACCACTGGCAGCCACCAGGAACCCAGGTCCAAAGATATCCTACTGTCTGCTTTCTCAGGCCGTCCCTGGCATCAGCTAGGCAACCTTTGTCTTGCAGCCAGACCTTGAGCTGAAACTGAGAATGTGAAGGCCTTGCTGGGGCTCATACCTATGAGAGCTCCCAGAGGAGATGAAATTGGGCTGAGCCTATGGCCTCGGCACTCATACCACCTCTGTGAAGAGACACAGGGTGCAGGCAGGATGGGTAGGAAATGCCAGCTCTACTGCAGACCAGCCAGGAGTGTCAGTAGATATGACTGTCCAGGACTCTGCCAGAGCAGGAGCCACCCAAAAGGACAGTGGTTACAGATCAAACACATCCATCGAACCCAGCAGCTAGGGGTGGGCAGCTGACTGAGCTCCTCCCTGAAAGCATCAGAGTGTCTAGAAGAGTACTCAGTACCTAGCACTCTTCAGAGCTGGCCATTGCTTTTAATTTCTAAGAGAATCCCATAGATATGTCCATCCACCGCCATTTTGTTTTCATAGTGAAATTCTTATTTGGCCAGTGGGAGCTCCTACAAAGGGGCAGATATGTCTGATACTGGATTCCTGGGTAGTCTCTCTTCTCACCAGCAGATGTCCCAGAAGCACCCTACCACCCTCTGCCACTCATCTGGCACCCACTCTAGGGTTATTGAAAATGACTTGAGGTTTCTTCTAGGTTGTCCTCAATATATGGTCCACTGAGGGTGACAAGTGCCTGTAATTTCAATATTAAGTAAGTGAGGCTGAGGTAAGCGGGCCTCAAGTTCCTGTTCCAGGTGGGCAACAGCCAGACCCTGTTTCAAAGTAACTAAAAATTGTTTTAAAAGACTAAAGGTGTAGCACAGACACACACACACACACTCTGTCGGATCAGAAAACACCTGCGAAGACTCAGATTCACTCCTGCAGCGCAGGATGGAGGTCGAGGAGGAAGGGCCAGCCTGAATGGACTGGTGCGAGGTGTTGCGGCCTGGGAATCTCCTGGCTGTCCCCGGCTATCACATTTTCCGCGGAAGATGGAGATCTCAACTCCACCGAAAGCCTATTGTTGTCTACGCTGGCTGTCAGTAACATGTAAGCCAGCCAGGGGTGACCCGTCCCTGCTCGGGAGTCACTGAGCCCCCACCGACTCAGAGCCTGGAGCCGGCGCCGCCCGCCTGGTGTGCAGGACTCAGCCAACTGCGACTGCGCGGACCCTCCCGCCGCGCGTCGACCTCAGGTTGCCATGGAGCCGCGTGGCTGAGACGCTGCCTAACGCCAGACGGAGCCACAGACCAAGGCGAGGGATTGCACCACTGAAGGCAACTGAGCGGTTCGTGAAGGCGACTGACGAGCGGGGAGGCCTCTCTCAAGGGCTCCGGGGGACCACGAGTGCAGACTGCGGGATAGGGGGTGCGGGGGATGTGAGGGTGGAGAGGAAAAGTAGGGGGAGAGGCGGCGAGAGGGTAGGGAGGTGGGGATATGAATGCGGAGGGGGAGGGGAGGACGGGGGAGGGAAGGGCTACGGGAGGGGAGCCTGCAGGGTAGAGAGGTGCCCGCTGGCGTCCCCAACCCCGCAGCCCACCCGCTCCCTTCTCCTCCAGAAGTGGACAAGGCTGGCAAAGTCCACGCTTTGTTGGGGTGTGAGAGGTGCTGCCTGACCCAGAGACTTCTAGTCTTCCTTTAAGATGAAAACTCAGATTCTGGAAGCAGTCAGCTTCTGTCTTTTGTTTTTCCGTAAAGGAATATGCTTTTATCTGCATCAGTTACTTGGCAGAATTTTCCTTAAAGTCTGAGTCGAGCCGATTCTGAACCAGAGACCAGCAGCTGGCCAGGGAACCTAACTGCTGCTCCCTGCACACCAGGGGGCAGAGTCCCCATGAGACACAGCAGCTGCTGCCCAGAAGCAGCCCTGGGCCCCCCAAGTCCCCACTTCGCCACCTAGACCCTCCCTTGTGTTGACAGCAGACCCCTTTTGTGACACTGATTTCTTAGCTTTACTTTAACTTTTGTACCTAGACATGCATCCCTAACCACAGAGTTGTTTCATCTATTTTCAAGCTTTATATAAAAGGAATAATATAATTTTTTTTAATTGTTAAAAACCTAACACTGGACCAAGGATTTAGCTCAGTGGTTCCAGCATCTGCCTGGCAAGCACAACCTCCCAAATTTGGTCCCCGGTACCACATACCACAGTGCTGGGCATGGTGGCTCACGCCTGTAATCAGCCCTCCGAAGGCAGAGGCAGGAGGACTGCTGCGAATTTGAGGCTGTTTCAAAAAAAAAAAAAAAAAAAAAAAACTAACACTGACTGGTTCCAGCCCTGGCAAGCACTTTTCAACAGCTAACAGACAGATTCCCACAGCCAAGGGATCCGGCCAGGCCCCAAGTTGACTTGCATTGTCCTAGTGTCTTTTCAGTTCCCTCCAGTGCAGAACATTTCTCAGCCTTTACTCCTGTCTCCTGGGCTGACACTTTGTAGGTTCTCAGGCTCTTCCTTCTGTGGAAAGCCTCTCCCTTGGGTTTGTGTGATATTCCCACGTGATTGGATTCTTGTGTGTCTTTGGCAGGAAAGGGATAAGTTTTTCCCTGCCTTAGTCACTTTCTTCATTGTGGGGACAAAATACCTGACATGCCCACTTTGAGGAACAGAGGTTTATTTTGGCTTACAATTACAGTCGGTGGTTGGTGCAGGGCAGAAGGACTTGAAGAGGAGTGCTGCTCATTTCTTAGTGTTCAGCCAGCAGTGAGAAGGGAGGAGCCTGGAGAGGATGGGTCCCTTCCAGGTCACGCACCCAGGGAGTGGGCGCTGGCAGCCAGACCCCACCTCCTAACAGCAAATCAGCTGTGAGCCCATGATTCAGTCACCTCCCAAAAGCCCCACCTACCGGCTCATGAGGCTTTTGAGGGACATGTAGATCTAAACCATAACATTCAGCTCCTCAAGACTCATATTCATCTCTTTATGCAAAATGCATTTGTTACCTCCAAGAGCTACTAACCGTGATGGTGGTGAGAGGTGTGCTTCAGATTCTTTGAGCAGGCCCTGCTGTATGGCATTGCAGGTTGCAATGCTCAGAGCTTTTCTCTTGGGTGGGCTTTGCTCACTGTGCACAGTCTTCAGTGGGTACTGCATGTTCCTGGCTTCTCCGGCTTCCTTTTATCTCCCTTGAATCTTTGGCTCATTCTCACAGCTTCATATGCTGCCCTCTCAGGAATGCACTACCTGTATCCCAAGCCTTCTAAAATCTGAGTGGAAGCCTCCCTGAGCTCACAACTCTTCTATTCTCCCTACCTGTAAAACCAGCACTATGAGGGTGATGCCATGATCTGCCAGCACACCACGCAGAAGCCAGGATGCCTTAGATCATGATTGCAGAGGTAGGATGACTGAGGATTGTGAACCAAAATCTCCAAGAACCAATTTTCTAGGGTTTCAGCAAGATGCTCATAGGCCCTCTTCTCAAAGCAAAGTCTTTCACTTTTGAACCCTTCCACCTTGTTGGCTCCTAAGATGTCCCCAAGACATCATTCCTGTTATCCTGATGCAAAGTACTTGGCTTCTTTTTATTTACTTATTTGTTTGTTTGTTTATTGAGATAGGGTCTTGCTTTTGTAGTTCAGGCTGGCCCTGAGCTCACTGTGTAGCCCAGGCAAGCCTCGAACGCACAGCAGTCCCCCTGCCTCTGCCTTGCAAGTGCTGGGATTACAGACATGAACATTGTGGTGTGTGGTTACCTGGGACTGAACTTGGGACCTTGCACTTGCAAGGCAGACACTGGAACTACTGAGCTAAATCCCCAGCCCACTTGACTTCTTTTTAATGCTAATCTTTTCAGTAACTAAGAGTCTCTGCTCTCACTTTTCAGACTCTTCCTTTCTGTCAAAACTGACATGCCATTTGCTCTTGATTCTCAATGTAGAGCTGACTAAAAGCCCACATAGTACTTATACCACAGCCTGAGTCGGGCCATCTTGAAATTTCCTCCCCCTAATTAAATAGTCTGCCACCCTTGACTTCAGCCTCCCACAAAACCTCAGAACATTAGTGAAATGTAGACAGATTTTCTGCCAAAGTCCACACATGTGGTCTGGAATCCACCTGTTGGTGAAGTCCTTGTTTTCAACTGAAACCTCCTGGGCCTGGTCTTTACCAGCTGTGCTACTGTCAGCATTATAGTCTTCTGAACTCTTACCAGATCTCCCATCAAACCCTGCTCAGAGTTTCTGTAGTTGGCATCTGCAAATCTTTCCAAATTCTTTGCCAATTCCAAAGGCTCTGAGCCATATGGCCAGGTAGTTACAAAAATGACCCCATTCCTGGTACCAGAATTTTGTTTTAGACACTCTTCATCACTGGCACAGAATACCTGACACCCACAACTTAAAGGAAGAGAGTTTAATTTGGGTTCATGTTTCTAGTTGATGACTGGCAGGCTCCACGCCAACTATGGCCTGGCAGAGGAGCCTGGTTGTGGAGAGCTGCTTACCTCATGGCAACTGGAAGCAGAGATGAGTGGAGAAGCCAAGGACAGACATACATCCTCCCAGGTCACACCCACAGTGACTGCCTCTTCGGAGGACATTCTCCATCTGAGCCATAACTATCCCCTTATTAGTGAGATTCTCTTTGGCCTCTGCCAGCATCTCCACCAGAAAGCAACTTTTTCCCCTGGTAAGTAAGATCCATTCCGTCCTGTAATTTTAGGGTAAATCTTAGCCCTGGAATCTCCTCTGTCCCCCTGCAACACTGCTCTTTCCCTTTGAGCTTCCAGGTAAATCCTAAAATTGACTCTCTGTTTCTCTCTCTCTCTCTCTCTCTCTCTCTCTGTCACATGTGTGTGCACTCATGCAGGCATGCAGGGCCAGGCCTACCCCATCGCTGTCTGGCTCTCCTGTCCCTCTTTCCCTGTCAGTCTCTCTGTCTCTTTCTCTGTGTCTCTCCTTTCCCTCTCTTCTCCATCTCACTCTGCCTCTCTGTCTCTCTTTCTGTTGTGCGCTGTCCCTCTTCCTCTCCCTCTCTCTCTCCCTCTCTCTCTCCCTTTCCCTCCCTCTCTCTCTTTCCTTCTCTCTCCCTCTTCCCCTCTCTCTCCCTGCGTCTGTCTTTCTCTCTCCTGCTTGGGGTTTAAAGACCCTCTAAAGCAAAATCAATAGAAGACATCTTAACATCGAGTCTCTAATCCCTGAGCCCACAGAGCCCACACTTATCTACAGAATTTAGACTTTATTTTTTCTTTAAATTTTTACCATGAAAATTTTCAGCACAAAAACAGCAGGGGAAGGGTGGTAAGAACCAGAGTCCCGACTGGCCTGCTGCAGGAGGGTCCCCATGATGTCCCGTGTCCCAGCCTCACCCATCCCTGCCTAGTTCAGCTCAGGTTGACATTGTCAGAAAAAGCTCTGCAGCCCTCAGTAGCAACCCTCACAGACAGAGGCTCCTTTTGCACACAACTTCTAAGTCATTCCCAACTCCAGCAAAATTCAGGTAACTCGCCAAACTCCAGCAGTGGTCTGTGCTGATGACCAGGTATTAGCACAAGGGTTCAGAGCAGTTTGCCTGGGTCAGGTGCCAGGCTCAAGCCAAGTGGTACAAGGCCCTCAAGTCTGAACTGGCCCACCCCCGACCTGCCCCACCCCCTGACATTTATTTCTTGAAGAAACTGGGTCATTTGTCCCATTGATTTGTACATAAGTCTACTTCAGTGCTGCCTGGTGGCCTTCACCATTTTGTCCTCACAAGATTTACACGTCTCTTATTGTATGTTCTTTTTCATGGTTTTGACTTATTAATGATAGCTTTTCCAAATCTTGTTTTCCCCTTACTTGTTCTGATAAATAGGAAGACAATTTTTTTTTAGTTTTTTGAGACAGGGTCTCACTTTATAGTTCAGGCTAACCCTGAACTCACTATAGTAGCCCAGGCTAGCCTCGAACTCACTGCAATCCTCCTGTTTCTGCCTCCCGAGTGCTAGGATTACAGGCGTGAGCCACCACGCCTGGTATTGTGGTATGTGGTTCCAGGGATTGAATTCAGGACCTCACACTTGCCAGGCAGACACCAGAATCACTGAGCTAAATCACCAGCCCAGAAGACACTTGATTTTTATAACTAAAGTTGTATCTAGCACACTGTTATCTTAATAATTTTAATAACTTATCTGTGTATTCATGTGGATTTTCTACATATATAACCATTTTATCTGAAAGGAGTGACCTTTCTTTCCCTTTTCTGTTCCTTATTCTTATTCTTCCTGTTGTATTTGATACAACAGGCTGGGCGAGCTGGCGAAGATGGAAAAGTGGTTTTTGTGAATATGATCCTTCTGGTCTTTTTTCTTTTTTCAGTGAAGGGTCAAACCCAGGACCTTGTGTGCATTAGGCGAGCGCACCCCCTAGAGCTGTACAGCCAGTCCCTTGTTCTCAGTTGTAGGTATTTTTGTTGTCTTTGTTTTCTGAGACAAGGTCAGGCTGTCCTCAAGCTCCTGGCGATCCTCCTGCCTCAGCATCACAGATGTGCTCCGCCATACCCAGCAAAGTGACATGATTTTTATGAACACAGTGTGAAATAACTAAGTGAACGTATCTGTTACTTCAAATACTTCACACGTTTACACGGAGAACATTTAAAATTTTCCCCTTGGCAGTTCAGAAATGGAAAGTACTCTTTGCCACACAGTGTGACAGAGCTCACATGTCAATCACCTTCTCTTACTGCTCAGACATAACACCTGACACCCAGAGTTAGAGGGAGGGACTTACTTGAGTCACAGTTCAGAGAAGTTTCAGGCCATAGTCCACTGGCGCCAAGACAGAAATGGCAAATAGGCATGGCAAAGGAGAAACAACGCAGTGCTCACAAACCAGCAAGGAAACAAGAGAGTTTGACAGCATCTCTCTGCTTCTTTTATCCTATTCAGACCACCAGGATTAGGATGGTGTCAAACCAGTCACTCATATGTAGTGAGTTAGTGATCACAGGCCCTTTGCTCCAGTATCACACATTAAACTGCCTCTAAAGAAGAAAGTCCCACATCATCTGTGTGAGGCTTTGGGGGACATCTAAACACTAAAGAAGTAAAATTCTGCTGTGCAGTGAGCCTGTTTCTGTCCCTCCTCTATAGCAGCTCAGGCTGAGCCCTGTCCCTGACATTCTTGTCCTGTGGTCTGCTCTGCAGTGCGCAGCTGGACCTGCAGGATTACTGGCCATACATCTTCTCACTATTTCCTTTAAAGAGGCTCTTCTCTGATGCGAGTGTGCTGTGCTCCTTCAAAATGGAAATGGGGAGTCAAGAGTTCACTGCTGCTGTGCTGCACCAGCAGAGCAGATGCTTTCCTGACGGGGTTCTGGGCCGTGCACTCTCCCCGAGTGCCGGGTGCACTGCGCTGAGGGATGTGGGCACCAGCACTCTGCTGGCCGTGGACCCTTCTCTGCCTAAAGGCTCTGCTTCCTGTGGTGTCTGCTGCTAGATATGGCCACCAGCCCCTGTTGATGGTTTCCGCACAGTGCTTCTGTTTCTGGGTTAAAAACAGTGCGACACAAGGATGGGTTTTAATGTCTCTTTTAAGTGGCAGAGAATTTGGATTTTGTTACTGTTTTTACAAATCCAGTTTGAGAAGATATTTTCCTTGAGCTTGGCCATTTATGCTATTTATATTCTTGTTTCCACTTGGATTTCAACTTGGCAGTTCCTAATGTTTGGTTAGCTCTTCGTGGGTTTTTTGAGAAAATGAAATATAGGGGCCAGGGATTTAGCTCAACAGTTCCGGCGCCTGTCTTTCAAATGCAAGGGCCCGGGTTCAATCCCAGTAATCACATACAATGTCAGGCATGGAGACTCACACCCACCAGCAATCAGAACCACATAACACAGTGCTTGGTGTGGTGGCTCACGCCTATAATCCCAGCACCTGGGAGGCAGAGGCAGGAGGATTACTGTGAGTTCAAGGCTGAGCTCAGGGCCAGCCTGAACTACAAAAGTGAGACCCTGTCTCAAAAACAAAAAAAAAAAAAAAAGAAAGAAAGGAAGAAAATGAAATATGACTTTACCAGTACTTATTGTACTTATTGTTTCCTGAGGGCCCAGAGGAGTGCTGGTCCTCGCCTTAAGATCCTGTCTGACACCCTACTCTGTGCCTGGGTCCCTCCCTGAGGAAAACCACACTCGCCCTTCTTTATTTCGTCTCCTATTTCCTTTGCCTCGTAGACACATCTGTGCTGAAATAAGAACCTTCCCCTCTTCTCAGTGTGGAGGAACTGGATGCTGGGGGCTGGTCACACTTAGTCTCTGCCCCTGGGCCTCGACTGACAGCCCATTAGCCACAGTCTCTACAGGCGTCCGCTGTGAGCTGTGTTATGACACCACCAGGAGGCCTGGCATCTTCTGAAAACCCTTCCTGGTTGGTTCATCAGCTCCCGAGCAGAGAAGCAGCTGGCTCCGCACCAGGCACCATCAATGTCCACCTCTTGGGACTTTGATGCACAATTTCTTCCTTAAAAAATAATTTGCTGGCATTATTTTACCAATAATTTATTTAAGACACATGAGGTATTGAGAATATTTTTAGTGAATTATTCTGAATCAGTTGCTAAATTAAACAATGAAGAATAAATTCCTCTGCAATCTTAGTTCTCATGTGTAGCAGCTCCGGTATGCTTTCAGGCCGCTACTGCTTGCTTTATTGTGTGGTCCATTCCCAGGGTTGAACATCTATCTATCTGTCTGCTTAACAGGATTGTTGACGTCCAAGCATATGGCTCCCACTCCTTCATGAATCACTATGTTAGGTGTTGTGGTCCTTGAAACCAGTCACAAATTTAAGACAAAGCAGAAAGTGGGAGCCTTATCTTGAGTTTAATCTTCTCTGGATAGATTAAGGTGTTAATGAAGATACTACTCTCTGTTTAAGATTTTTTGAGTTTAGGTGTTTAATGTCAACATGTGGCACATAAAGCTGTGAACCATGAGTGAGCTCTTACTCTTACCATCCCCTGAACAATAAGCAAGATGTAATATGCATACTACATATACCCTAGTGTGTGGCTTATCCATTTATTTTCTTGATGACTTTAATGATATATCATGAATTCCTATGAAGTCTGAAATTTTTTTTTAAATCTGTTATTAATGTTTTTTTTAATCTGACAGAAAGAAGGGTGCAGTCTGTTGATCTATATTTTGTAATGACTCTTTTTTTTGCAGCTGACTTGTGTGCACCAGGATGGAAGAAGATGCTGACCTGTCCCCTGACAAGGACAGTCTGGTGGAGGACGGTAAAAGTTTGCGTACTGCTCTCCGTAGAGAAAGACCACAATGGGCTCAGGGCCGCTCTTTAATTCCCTTTACTGCAGGGAGACTGTATCTATTAAATTCATAGTTTTCCTCAACAAAGAAGCTGATATGATTGCCTTAAATTGAAAAAAGGATAAATGAGGGTCAAGAATTTTGATAGAAGCACCATAGTTTTTTTGTTTCCAGCATCACTGTTGAGAAGTTGGGGGGCATTTTTATCTCAGTCTTTTGAATGGGATCTGTTTGTATTTTCCTCCTAGAATGTCTGATGGTCTGAATCTTTGTGAGACACCCTTGACTTGGGTCTTAGGCTGGGCCCAGGCAGAATTCTAATGTGAGGCCTGGGTTCTGGCCATCGTCGTTTCCAGTTCTGGGGATAGGGTGGTACTGGGCCCTGCATGACCCACAAGGATTGATGTGGTCCTCTGTCACCCCTGTCTTCCTCTTTTGTGCACCTGTGATGACCACCTCCATGCAGTCTAAAATTCCTTTTTGGTCATTTTCACAGAGATTGAATGGTCATGTGGCAATAAACCCAGTAGTTCAATTTGCCATGTTTTGCTGGAAGTCTATAGTGATATCCTAAGAAAGAATATTCGAGAGCCCCTCTACCTTATTTTTTCCAGTATGATGACTAAACTCTAAAAAGGACTTTTGCCAGCCCTTTTAAAATTGTTTATTTTCAATACTGGGTGTGGAGACCCACACCCAGCAGCAACCAGTACCACATACCACAGTGCCGGGCGTGGTGGCTCACGCCTGTAATCCCAGCACTCGGGAGGCAGAGGCAGGATTGTGATGTGAGTTTGAGGCTGAGCTCAGGGCCAGCCTGAACCACAAAGCGAGACCCTGTCTCCAAAAACCTAAAAAAAAAAAAAATTGTTTATTTTGAGGGGCCGGGGAGTTAGCTCAGTGGTTCCGGCGCCTGTCTTGCAAGCGCAAGGACCCAGGTTCAATCCCCGGTAACCACATACCATACTGGGCATGGAAACTCACCCCAGCAGCAACCAGTACCACATACCACAGTGCCAGGCGTGGTGACTCATGCCTGTAATCCCATCACGTGGGAGGCAGAGGCAGGAGGATTGCTGTGATGTGAGTTGTAGGCTGAGCTCAGGGCCAGCCTGAACCACAAAAGTGAGACCCTGTCTCTAAAAACCTAAAAAAAAATTGTTTATTTTGAGACAGGACTTCTCTGGTAAGTAGTGAAACTGCCTAGGCTGGCCTTGAACATATAATCCTCCTGCCCCAGCCACCCAAAGTGTGGGGATTACAGATATGGACCACCATGATTGGTTTAAAAATTGTTAGAGACATAAGGGGCTGGGGATTTAGCTCAATGGTTCCGGCGCCTGTCTTACAAGCGCAAGGACCCGGGTTCGATCCCCGGTAATCACATACCTATACTGGTTGTGGAGACTCACGCCCAGCAGCAACCAGTACCACATACCACAGTGCCGGGTGTGGTGGCTCACGCCTGTAATCCCAGCACTCGGGAGGCAGAGGCAGGAGGATTGCTATGATGAGTTTGAGGCTGAGCTCAGAGCCAGCCTGAACTACAAAGTGAGACCCTGTCTCAAAAAACCTAAAAAAAAAAAAAAAAATGTTAGAGACATAAGAAGGTTTTAAGTATGTTGGTCCTATCTTTCCAGTTTACTGTGTGAAAAAGTGAAGCTAAAAATATTTTAGGATTTATTAATGCACAATAACAATAGTGAATTATTATTAGCAGTAGTGTCTAGTTCAGTAGATACCTGTGTCTTCAGCAACTCCGGTATACATGCAAAAAATAATAGGAAAAGGCTGACCATGTGTCAGCACAACTGTGAACACAGGTTTAGGCTGGAGGAGTCTTGGGGGCCCTAGCTCCCTGACCCCACTTTGAGAACCTCTTTGCCCATCCAATTTGAGACTTGAATATTTCATCTGATATTTGAGGTTTTTCTCTTTTTTTTAACTCTTTGTTGTTGTCATTGTCACTTGTTTGTTTTTGACACAGCCTCTTGCTGTGTAATGCAGCCTGGCCTTAAACTCCTGGTGATCCTCTTGCCTCAGCCTCCTGAGGCTAGGATTACAAGTATGACCCACCACACTCAGCTGGTTTTTAATTCTTCTTGCTTTGATTTCTAGAAACAGATGAATTAGAGGATCCAGAGTCTGAGGTGAAATTTGGTCCTCTGGGAATGGAGGACGCTGCCACCCCTAGGGAATCCTGGTAATTCTTGTGGGGCAGGGAAGCTACTCTCCTACTCTTAGGCAGCTCATGCAGTGGGACATCGAGCAGCAGGCAAAGATGAACCCGAGTCATTTGAGCCATGAGCCACCTGGGCAGCAGCCACTGTCTGTCTCATTCCTAGTCCCGAGCAGGAAGGGGGTACTGACCCAGAGAAGATGAGCACAGCCTCGGCCAGAGACAGAGTGCAGGCATCTCAGCTGCGCAGGAGCCTGGACCTCCTGGACCAGGTGCAGGAAGAGAAGAAGATGTTCCTCCAGAAGACAAGGTGTGCCTGCCTCTATGGAGTGGCCAAGGCTCTGATCTTGGTCTGTTGCTGCCAACCAAGGGGAGCCATGAATGGGTGCGGGGTCCTGCCCGGCCACACGGCCAATGGCTCTGGCTGTGCAAACCCAGGGGAC
>PVIR01040361.1:0-13385 GCA_004026965.1 Petromus typicus | reverse complement strand
GCGCCGGAACCACTGAGCTAACTCCCCGGCCCACCCCAGCCCTTTTTTCCAAGTCTGATACACTGCCCAGGATGGGCCTAAATTTATAGTCTTCCTGCCTCTGCCTCCCAGAGTGCTAGGATTATGGGAGTGTACCACCGGATTTGACGTGATTCCTACTTTACACCCCCACAATCAGTGTTGCTGCTTGCAAAAAAGAGAGATATAATTCATGTACCATGAAATTCACATTTTTTGTGGTACTGGGTATCGAACTCATAACCTTGTGCTTGCAAAAGCAGGTGCCAGAAGCACTGAACTAAATCCCTAGCCCTAAATTTACTTTTATGCCTTTTATTTTATTTATTTATTTTTTTAGGTTTTTTGAGACAGGGTCTCACTTTGTGGTTCAGGCTGGCCCTGAGCTCAGCCTCCAACTCACATCACAGCAATCCTCCTGCCTCTGCCTCCCGAGTGCTGGGATTACAGGCGTGAGCCACCACACCCAGCACTGGTGGTATGTGGTACTGGTTGTTGCTGGGCGTGAGTCTCAACGCCCACTATAGGTATGTGGTTACCGGGGATCAAACCCAGTCCCTTGCGCAAGTGTAAAATTCAGTGGCCCAGGATGTAGCTCAGTGGTCCTGGTGCGTGCCTTGAGCTACCACTGAGCTAACTCCCCGGCCCACCTTTTCATTATTTAAAAAAAGAAACTCAGGGCCGGGGATATTACAGCTCATTGGTTCCGGTGCCTGTCTTGCAAGCGCAAGGGCCTGGGTTTGATCCCCCGGTAACCACATAACAATACTGGGCCTGGAGACTCACCCCAGCAGCAATCAGTACCACATACCACAGTGCCGGGTGTGGTGGCTCACGCCTGTAATCCCAGCACTCGGGAGGCAGAGGCAGGAGGATTGCTGTGATGTGAGTTGGAGGCTGAGCTGAGGGCCAGCCTGAACCACAAAGTGAGACCCTGTCTCAAAAAAAAAAGAAACTCAAATATTTAACAGTCACACGTCAGTCCTTCCTCAGATTCCTTGATGATCACAGTTAATCCATTTTCTGTCTGTGGATTTGACAGTTCAGACATCTCATGTAATAGGTGGAATCATGCAGTATGTGGTCTTTGGTGTCTGGTTTCTTCACTTAATGTGTTTTCAAGGTTCATCCTTGTTGTACCATATGACACATGTCACAGTTTCTCTCTCTCTCTCTCATTTTATCTTACGGTGTGGTTAAACTATAATTTAACCAGTCCCTTTAGGACTTTTTGAAGCTTGGCAGTTTTGTTTGTCTCTTGTACTAAAAAAATCTGGAGAAAACCTCCTTGTATCTGTCATCCTGTGAGCATGTTTCTAGCGTAGTCCATAGAAGACAGCATGTGGAGTGGGAGTCCTTCCTGCTAGCATGGTACCTCCTCACTGTCCACCTCCTCCACCTGCTCTCCCTGCAGCCCCTGCAGATCAAGTCTGTGGTGGCCCCTGAGCACGTGAAAGGTTACATCTATGTGGAGGCCTACAAGCAGACCCACGTGAAGCAGGCCATCGAGGGCGTGGGCAACCTGCGGCTTGGCTACTGGAACCAGCAGATGGTACCCATAAAGGAGATGACGGACGTGCTCAAAGTGGTCAAGGAGGTGGCCAACCTGAAGCCCAAGTCCTGGGTCCGCCTCAAGCGAGGCATCTACAAGGACGACATAGCTCAGGTGCCTGGGGGTGGGGCAGCCATAGGCTTAGGGCTCTCAGTTCCGTCCTTTCTTTCCTTTTGTTCTTTCTGCGCCCTTCCCAAATGCAGGGAGCATGGCTTCCCTCCGAGTAGGGAAGCAGAGCTGAGGTTTTGTTCTGAGTGCACGGGAGAGGGTTAAAGATCTGGAGGTGAGCCTGGAGCTGTGGAGAGGACTTGGGGAGACTGTGGTAGGCAGCAGGAACAGTGTGGAAGACAGGAGGGCCCACAGCTGAAGCAGAGAGAATGGAGCGCAAGCAGGGGACTGGTCAGGAGAGGACCGTGCCTCGTGACTCACTGTCATCTTGGGTTCACTGGAGTAAGACAGGAAGGTTCTGAGGGATGTGGTCCGACCTCACTTTGAACAGGATCACTCTGGTACCCATGTCACTATTCCCAGGCCTGGGTGACGTGGCCGCAGAGACACTAGGCAGTGTCTGGAGACATTTTTGTGTCACCTGGGAAGGGGTTGATGATCGTGGCATCTAGTGGCTGGTAGTGCTGGTAACATCACACAGTGCACAGGATAGCTGCTCATGGCATTGGGTGATCTGACCCACAGGGCAGTGGTGCTAAGTTTGAGAATCCCTTAACTCAGTTGGAGAGTCCCTGGCAGGACCAGGAAGCCTAGTGGGGAGGCTGCTGCCACAGTGCAGGTAGCATGCCCTGGCGGGACAGGCTGAGGTAGAAGAGGAGGGAAGCAGTCAGGAGGAGTTTTGTTTGTTTTGAGACAGGGTTTACTCACAGTGTAGCCCAGAGTGGCCACAAACTCAAAGCAATCCTCCTGCCTCAGCCTTCTGAGTGGTGGGGTCAGGAATTTTAAAGGCAGAGATGATGAGATTTTTGCTGACCGATTGGATGTGAATGTACAAGGAAGGAAGAAATCAAGAATGCTTTCAAGCTGGATATGATGGTACTTGCTTTTTATCTAGCACCAGGGGCTGAGGCAGGAAGATCATAGCTATGGGCTGAGATAGGGCTGGGCTGGAGGTTCGGGAGAGGGCAGCTGAAGGAGCCCTTCAGGGTTGGTTATTGTAGTGTGGGTACCTTTCAGACTTCTAAGTAGAGGTGTCAGGCAGGCACTACCATGCATTCCCAGAAGTGGGGAGACGGCAGGCTAGAGAGGGCTGTCTGGGAGGCGTCAGCATTGTCCCTGCCCTTTCCCTTTCTGTGCCCTCTGTTGGGGTCAGGGAAGGGGCAGCCTCTGACCCCCATCCTGCCCAGGTGGACTACGTGGAGCCCAGCCAGAACACCATTTCCCTGAAGATGATTCCGCGCATCGATTATGACCGCATCAAGGCCCGCATGAGCTTGGTATGTGGGCGAGCTGCCTGGTGGTGAATGCAGACCCCCACTGGTGTTCCCTCATCCCTCACATTCCCCCACATGACCCTTGTCCTTTACAGAAAGATTGGTTTGCCAAAAGGAAGAAGTTCAAGCGGCCTCCACAGAGACTCTTTGATGCCGAGAAGATCAGGCAAGCGTGACCTGGCTGCCTGGGTCGCAAACCTGTGGCACACTGTGCCTGAGGGCCTCTCCCTGGGGACAGCCCTACAAGAGTCACTCAGGAGTGGTTGGCGGCACAGTGTGGCCTCAGTATTTCCTGCTCAGATACTGATGACGGTAACAGCCCCCGATGCTAGGGCTGTGGTGAGAATTGTATTTACAGGCACGCGTGCCCCTCCCGGCACTGGGCAGATTGGCTGCTTAACAGCATCACATGCCAATCTTGTCAGGTTTTATAAAGCCTCAGCCTCCTGCCTGTCTGACGTGGGCCTAGAGCCTTCCCATCAGGATGACTGTCCTCATGTCCCCTGGAATAGGTGGGAGGAGGAGCCTGCCTGCCTCTCTCTGTGAGAGGGAAGTGAGAGGGAAGGTGACTGTCCTTCCCACTCCGGGAGCAGAGGGAACGGTGTGCCCGCACCCCAGATGCAGGCTGAGGGCACAGGCAGAGTAGGCCTTGGGGTAGTTAAAGCTTAGGTCTGGAGTCCAGCTGCCTGGGTTCGAATCCTGACCTCAGACTTGCTGGCCCAGCCCCGTGAGTTGCGTGGTGACCTCCCTGAGCTGGAGCTCCTCACCTGAGAGGTGCAGAGCACATTACTGATGTCACAGTGCAGGGGTGGTGTGGGGGCAGGAGTGCCTAGTCATGGGTGTCCGATGACGATGCCTGGCCCAGGCGGTGGTTACTGAGCATGTGTGGTGTGCCAGGCCCTGTCCCTGTGAGGGAGTTGAACGGGGCAGAGGAGGGATGGTACAGCTCTGCTCCCTGGAGCTCAGTGCCAGTGAGGGAAGCAAAGCAGTTGGGCTCATTTGGAGGGGACCTGTGCTCTGTGCCCCTTTGTGGTGTGGCCTCAGGTCTGTGAGACGTCTCATCCAAGAGCGAATGTGCAGAGGCCTGGGGCAGCCTTCCTCTTGTTCTTCTTGACCCCCTCTTCCTTCTTTGCTCACAAAATTCCAGGTCCCTGGGGGGCGATGTTGCCTCTGATGGTGACTTCCTCATCTTTGAGGGGAACCGCTATAGCCGGAAGGGCTTCTTGTTCAAGAGCTTTGCTATGTCTGCCGTGGTGAGGAGCTTGTGCGGGAGGGGTGGGCTTTTCCTCTCGTGGCCCTGGCCCGTAGGTGACGGGTTGTCTGGGTCTGTCCCTGGACTATAGGGCTGACTGATCCCTCTCTCCTTGTGTCTCGGGGCCTCAGATAACAGAAGGTGTGAAGCCCACACTGTCTGAGCTAGAGAAGTTTGAGGACCAGCCGGAGGGCATTGACCTGGAGGTGGTGACAGAGAGCACAGGTATCTGGCCCTTGTTTGTACCCTGAGTGAGGAGGAGGGCGGCCCAAGCGGGCCACTGCCAGGTCAGCACTGTGGTGTCCCTGCAGGCAAGGAGCGAGAGCACAACTTCCAGCCGGGGGACAATGTGGAGGTGTGCGAGGGCGAGCTCATCAACCTGCAGGGCAAGGTCCTGAGCGTGGACGGCAACAAGATCACCATCATGCCCAAACACGAGGATCTCAAGGTGGGCCACAGCCCGGGCCGCTGGGTCTGAGGGTGGAGAGTGTGTGGGTACCCCAGCGGTGTACCTGCTCACCTCCCTCTCCAGGGAGCAGGGTCCCCCATCTCCAGGGAGCAGGGTCCCCCATCTCCAAGTGCTGAGTGGGGATCAGAAGGGGAGCTAACGTGTGTGACTCAGGCAGGGTTGCCGGCTTGGGGAAATGTATCTGGTCACATTTCTGGGGACCTCGGGTGTAGGTACCTCTTTGTGACTGGGCATTTGTGCCCCATGTGTCAGTCTTGGGGGTGAGAGAGGGGTTTGGAAGCCTCACACCTGTGTCTGTGTGTGGTGTTTAAGGGGAAGAAATATCCAGAGGATATCACTCTTTCTGTCTCTCTTGTGGTGCCAAGAATGGAACCCAGGACCTCCTGTTTCTTGATGCGTGTGTCTTCTTTGTTATGTTGTATTTTGTTTTATTTTTTGAGACAGGGTCTCACCTTATAATTCAGGCTGTCCCTAAACTCACTTTGTAGCCCAAGCTAGCCTTGGACTCACAGCAGTCCACCTGCCTCTGCCTCCTGAGTCCTGGGATTACAGACATGAGCCACCACTCCCAGCATTGTAGTATGTGGTTACCAGAGATCGAACTTGGGACCTTGCACTTGCTAGGCAGGCCCTGGAACCACTGAGTTGAATCTCCAGGCCCTGCTTTTTTTGAGGCAGAATCTTATTTTGTAGTTTAGGGTGGACTTTCACTCCAATCCTCCTGCCTCTGTCTCCCAGGTGCTGAGATTACAGGCATGTGGCACCTCACCTGGCTTTTTTTTCCTTCAGTACTAGGATTAAACTCAGGAATGAGGCAGGTAGGGCCCCACTTCAGGCTGGTTTTGAACAGTGATCCTCCTGCCTCAGCCTCGTTAGTGCTGTGATTACTGGCGTGCAGCACCATGCCAAGCTGGCTGTCATGGAGGGGCTTAGGAATGCGGCTTGGCCTGTCTTATTTTTAAAAAACTAGGATATCTGGTCTGTGTTGAGTTGAGGGGAGATGAAGCATGGAGTAGCCTGAGTAGCCATGGGCGCCTGTTTTTGTCTGCACAAAGGTGTGTCCGTGAGTATGAGTGTACCTGTGTTTGGCGCAGGCCAGGGTGGTGTGTCTGAGGTTCAGCCGACTCCCAGTGGGTCAGAAGGCTTGTGCAGGATCTCTGGAGGCCAAGCCTGCTCTACGCCGGTGCAGCCAGGCAGTGCTGTCTCAGGCTCACTGTCCTGTAGGATAAAAGGTTGTCCTTACGGAGGTTCTCTCTGGGGACAGCTTGAGGTCCTCTAGTGGCCCAGGACAGTGGGTGAGCCTGGAGTGGGTTTTGGCTGTAGTCTTGTGCAAGAGCAAATGTGGAGGGCTGGGGATTTAGCTCAGTGGCTGTGTGCCTGCCTGGCAAGCACAAGGTCCTGCATTCAATCCCTAGTACTGTTCAATCCCCAGTGAAAAAACAAAAAGGAAGAGCACATTTAGACTCTGAAGACCAGAGGGATAGGTTTCTCTCACCCGTTGGCTGTCCCCACCCCCACTCCTGCAGGACATGCTAGAGTTCCCAGCCCAGGAGCTTCGCAAGTACTTCAAGATGGGTGACCACGTGAAGGTGATTGCCGGGCGGTTTGAGGGCGACACAGGCCTCATTGTTCGAGTGGAGGAGAACTTCGTTATCCTGTTCTCCGACCTCACCATGCACGAGGTAGGGCTGTGGGCGGGTGTGGCAGTGGAGACCCTGATGAACAGGCTGCCCCCCTCACGCTTCGCCTTCTCCTGGCAGCTGAAGGTGCTTCCCCGAGACCTGCAGCTCTGCTCAGAGACAGCGTCAGGCGTGGATGTTGGTGGCCAGCATGAGTGGGGAGAGCTGGTACAGCTGGACCCCCGGACTGTGGGTGTCATCGTGCGACTAGAGCGGGAGACCTTCCAGGTGTGTGTGTGTCACTCTAATGAGGGACTTTCTCTCCCATGAGCCCCTTATCCTGGGAGGTGGCAAGGCTTGATGGCCAAGACCCCAGACTGTGGCTTACATACCTGGCTTGCTCAAGGGCAGCTGTGTGACGCTGGGCAGGTCACTTGTCTCCGTGCTTCAGTGTCGTACCTATAGGTGGGGTTCATAGCAGCATCTGCGTCGCAGGCTGTGAAGAAGTCACTGAGGTCAGATATGCACCTTGGCATTCGGTGCTTTCCGTGGCTAGAGGGCTGCGGGTGCCCCGCCCTTCACCCCTTCCTCATGCGTGTGCAAGTCAGGGTGCACTGTGAACAATGTCTCAGCTGTGTGGTTTCTGTGTGACCCTGACGTTGTGACTCTCTGGAGAGACAGGAATCGTGGTGGGGGGGTAGATCCCATCAACTGAAAGGGGGACTGTGGGGGTGTGAGGCAAGCCTGTGTGAAGAACTCAGCACAGGCCCAGTAGCTAGGGACAGGCAAACAGTAAGCTGTTCTGGTCATCTCAGTCCCTCTTCTCATCTCTTAAGTCCTGCTGCTCATTTGGTGGGGGACATCTCCTCCCAAAGCGTGCTCCAGAATGCCTGGGGTATTGCTGGTGGATCCGGGACCTTGAGGGAGGTGCTCTGTAGCCTGCCCTGTAGCCGTGACATCCCACAGAGCTTGGGGTAGCTGTGTATGAGGAAAGCTCATGCCAGCCAGGGAAGCCCTGCTCCATGTCAGCCCTTTCCTCTAACCCTCAGCACCCCTCCTTCCATAGGTGCTGAACATGTACGGGAAGGTGGTGACTGTCAGGCACCAGGCTGTGACCCAGAAGAAGGACAACCGCTTTGCTGTAGCCCTGGACTCAGAGCAAAACAACATCCACGTGAAAGACATTGTCAAGGTCATTGATGGCCCTCACTCGGTAAGTCTGCTCTCGTGCTCTTCAGCCCCATCTTCAGGAAGTGGGGGCTTGGCCAAGAGATTGCCCCCTTTCTCCTTCTTGCCTAGGATCGGGAGGGCGAGATCCGCCATATTTACCGAAACTTCGCCTTCCTGCACTGCAAGAAGCTGGTGGAGAACGGAGGCATGTTTGTCTGCAAGACCCGCCATCTGGTGCTGGCCGGGGGATTGAAGGTGAGAGTCCACGGGTCCCTGTGTGTTGGGCACCTGGTTCGGCTTTCAGGCTTCACTGGCTCCAGAAGTGACAAGATTGGCCACACAGGTGCCATTGTCAAGTCATCGGTGGAGTGTGAGAGAATGGTTTATCGCAGTTCTGAGCTGTTTGCCATTCAGTTCATTTGTCTGGTCTCAGGTAGCACCCCTGGGTATCAGGCACTGAAGGCAGCACAGTGGACGAGGTGGGGAGCCCCTGCTCTCCTGGAGCTGGGGCACAGGGGGAGCAGATCAGTAGGTGCATGTGCTTTGGTGTGAGGCAGTGGCAGGCTGTGAACAGGGTGGGAAGGTGGAATGAGGGACTGATGCTTTCTGTAAAGAAGGGGCACTGGAGCAGAGAGCTGAGTGGAGGGTTCACTGCCATGGAACTTGGAAAGCGGCACGTGCAAAGGACCCGAGTGGGATCTGTAGGAAAGTCAGAGGGAGAATCTGGTCTGCAAACTTGAGATCAGGGGGTCCTTCAGGTGGGACAGTAAGTGGTTGTAGCTTACAATTTTTGTGTCACTAGGGACTTAGATCCCTGGCTAGGTACATCTCATTCCTTCTTGCCCAAGGGAGGCCCAGGCCTCTTGATCTATAGGCTCACAACCGCAGGGAGGTGACAGTTTCCCCAGAGGGAAACAGAAGTGTCACCAGCAGGAGGGATGGCTCCTGGGCGGATCTAAGCAGGAACTGTCCCCTGTGGAGGCAGTCAGCGTGGCAGGGGGTGGGAGGCCCGTTACTCAAGACCCTCCCACCCATGTACCCGACCTGGCAGTTCACTTCTTGTCCTTTCTCTAGCCCCGGGATGTAACCAACTTTACTGTAGGTGGCTTTGCACCTATGAGCCCCCGGATCAGCAGCCCCATGCACCCCAGTGCTGGAGGTGAGAGGGGGTCAGAGGCCAAGAGTATATCTGGGGGTGTTTTGGGGGTTGGGGGCTGGAGAGGAGCCTGGGTGGGCCATCCTGAGGGCTCCTGGCCCATGGGGAAACACCTGCACAGTGGTAGCCCAGAGGCGTCAGGTAGACAGGTGGTTCCTAAGTGATCCAGCTTTGGGAGAGCCAAGGGGTAAAGGAGGGTTTGAAGGTATCTTGGCTGTGAGCACAGCATAAGTGGGGAGGGTTTAGTCTCAGGAGACAGGTGACATTCTCCTCTCTCCCCAGGTCAGCATGGTGGCTTTGGCAGTCCGGGTGGCAGCGGTGGTGGCATGAGCAGGGGCCGAGGACGGAGAGACAATGAGCTCATCGGCCAAACTGTGCGCATTTCCCAGGGCCCCTACAAAGGTGACCTGGTGGGCCGCGTGGAGGCTGGGACGGCAGGGAGGAGTGGTGGCCTGGCCTCACCCCTGCCTCCCACCAGGCTACATTGGTGTGGTGAAGGATGCCACAGAGTCCACAGCCCGTGTGGAGCTGCACTCCACCTGCCAGACCATCTCTGTGGACCGCCAGCGGCTCACCACGGTGTACGGGCCGGACTGTGGTGGGCGGGGTGGGGCACAGGCAGTGAAGGGCCTCACCCACCACATTTCCTTTCTGTCCACAGTGGCTCGCGGCGACCAGGTGGCATGGCCTCCAACTATGGTCGGACGCCCATGTACGGCTCCCAGACGCCCATGTACGGCTCCGGCTCACGCACCCCCATGTACGGCTCCCAGACGCCTCTCCAGGATGGTGAGTGCTCTTAAGGTGGGAAGGAAGGGCAGTGAGGAAAACAGGTGATTACAGGGCAGAACAGCAGGCAGCTCTTCTCTCCACTCCAGGCAGCCGCACCCCTCATTATGGCTCGCAGACACCCCTGCATGATGGCAGCCGCACCCCTGCCCAGAGTGGAGCATGGGACCCCAACAACCCCAACACACCATCACGGTGAGGGCCGGGCCTGGCATGGAGTGTGCCAGGGTATGGGAGGCACCCGAAATCCCTTGGCAAGAGTTGGGAGGCTGGGACTGAACAGCCCTCCACCTTTAGCTGCAGTGCAGTTCTCCAGGCTGGAGACAGATGCCCAGGTGTGTGGCCTGTCCCTCAGCATCCCTGTCAGCTGTGCATGATGATGTCAGGAACACCTCCAGCTAGTTGTGTCAGTGAACTGCCTGGTCTGGACACCATTCTTCACTGACTTCTATCTCCAACAGGGCTGAGGAAGAGTATGAGTATGCCTTCGATGATGAGCCCACGCCGTCCCCCCAGGCCTATGGGGGGACTCCTAACCCCCAAACACCTGGCTATCCAGACCCCTCATCTCCTCAGGTCAACCCACAGTATAACCCACAGACACCAGGGACGCCCGCCATGTGAGTCACCTGGTGCCCCATCAGCCCTGCCTCTCCGCTTCCTGTTTGTTCCCTGTCCAGTGAATACCCTCCTGTCCTGTGTCTGCAGGTACAACACAGATCAGTTCTCCCCCTATGCCGCCCCCTCTCCACAAGGCTCCTACCAGCCCAGTCCCAGCCCTCAGAGCTACCACCAGGTGGCGCCCAGCCCAGCAGGCTACCAAAATACCCACTCTCCAGCCAGCTACCACCCGACACCCTCGCCCATGGCCTACCAGGTACTGGTTCCCTCGTGAGCTTGTGCAAAGGGTTGGGCCTCGGGCTTGTAGCGATGGCGAGATGCCTGTCCCAGTTATGCCTGTTCCAACAGTGCCATCCTCCTTTCCCCTGCAGGCAAGTCCCAGCCCAAGCCCAGTGGGCTACAGTCCGATGACACCAGGAGCCCCTTCTCCTGGGGGCTATAACCCACATACCCCAGGCTCTGGCATTGAGCAGAACTCCAGCGACTGGGTAACCACTGACATCCAGGTGAAGGTGCGGGATACCTACCTGGATACCCAAGTGGTGGGGCAGACTGGCGTCATCCGCAGCGTCACGGTATGTGGGCCCTGGGCATAGGTGGGCTGGCATCCTCTCCTGAACTCTGTGGTTGCTTTTCCCTTTGTAACTGTCTGACCACATGGTCTAGCACTGTCCATGCGTTGCGTGGACAGACAGGTGTGGAGAGGTTTGGGGCATAGCACTGTGGGGCACTCAGGCTGAGACCTTGCCAAAGAACTGTGGCTTGCATGCAAGACTGTAGTTTTTGTTACAGTCCTTAGAGAGATCACAGGTGCCCAGTGCCCTCTGAGCCAAGCTTGGGCTTTGTGTCAGACACCCACATGCCTGGGCTCCCTGACTCAGCCTGCTGGCCTCTGCCTCCACAGACCCCCCACATTCAGTACCCAGGCATATGGCTTCCCTGTCTCCTTCCACTCTGCATCTCCATAGACCTTTCAGTTTTTGGGATAGCACCTGGGCCATTTTAGGCCTATGTCTTTCAGGTCCATGTAACTCTGTATTTCCTACTTGCTTCCTGTAAGCTTAGAAGTTTACCCTGGTGTGAGGCTTTGATTACAGTATGCGAATGTGAGCCTTGGGAGTGTAGCTCAGTGGTAGAGTCTGGGCCTGGCATGTAGGAGGCCTTGGGTTTGATCCCCAGCATCATCTAAAAATATGAGACTATTAGGCTCAGGGATGTAACCCAGTGCCACCTTACCTCCCTGGCAAGCACAACGCCCTGAATTCAATTCCTGGTATAGGGCAGAGAGGGTGAAAACTATATTTTCTCAGGAGCCCTACATGAAGGCTCAGCACCTTGTGGTCCATCTAATAAAAAGTGATTAAATTAGTCCTACACCAGAGACAGAGGCAGCTCCAGCCCTAGTCCTCAGAGCCCTCACATTCCCTGGAGGAGACAGACATGTCTCTAAACAGGGACAGTTGAATATAGGCAGAGCGGCCCCGGGAACGAGGGGGAGCCAGAGGAGGTGCTGTATGCAGCTTCAGGGGACTCAGGCCAGCTTCTGGGGAGAAATCAGAGCCAAGTTCTGAGGGTTGAATAGGACCGAGCCAGGGAAAGAAACTTCCAGACGGAGAGTTGACATGCAGAGACCCATTGCTGAGGTAAAGCTTGGCATGATCAGGGAGCTGAAGTATGGTTGCTGGGGCTAGAAGGTAATTAGCCAAGGGGAAGGTGAGCAGTAAGGCCAGGGAAGTGACGGGGAGGGGACTGGGGCCTGGACGACTAGGCAGGGAAGTGGTGGGCGTGGGTCTGTCGTTTGGAATTCATCCCCTGTGTTGTGGTATCAGGGATGGGTTGAGTGGTGAGCCTGGGGCCCAGAAGGCAAGTGGTGGTCAGCTGCCGTGCGGCAGGGCCTCCTTGGGAGGGCTGAGTGGACAAGCCTCTGAGCTGGAGGCCTGGGGGTATGGGAAGTGACAAAGACAAGGTGCAGGGCTTGGCTAGGGACTAGCGACCGTGACTCTGCCTGAGACCATGGCCAGGGAGGAGCAGATGGAAAGAGTCTGAGGCCACTTGGGGGCATGAATAGTCAAGGGCCTGAGAAATAGTCCTGAGTAAGTCTTATTCTGGGATTTTGGGGGGTTGGAGGTTGGGGGGTTGGTGTTTCGCATTGGTTTTTGAGACTTACCCTGAACTAAGCTGCCCAGGCTGGACTCAGACCTACAACTGTACTGCCTCAGCCTCCCAAGAGTGGGTGACAGGTGTTTGCCACCACCCAGTGTGACCCTCATTCTGCTTCTTCCCTTGCTGATCTGGTATTGCACACATACTACCCTACACACCCCTCGCCACAGGTCCGAACCTTAGAGCCAGGCCCAGCCGTGGCCCAGCCATGGCCTTCCCATGGGCACCCATGTGCCCATCAGACTGCTTTCAGACTGAGCCCTGAGCTTGTGTCCCTTGAAGGGTGCTGTCCATCCTGTGCTGAGAACAGGACAGGCTGACTGGCATGTCCCCACGTGCAGGGTGGCATGTGCTCTGTGTACCTGAAGGACAGCGAGAAGGTCGTCAGCATTTCCAGTGAGCACCTCGAACCCATTACCCCCACCAAGAACAACAAGGTATGGGCTGGGGCAGGGGAAGGGATGGGGGTCGGGCTGCTGAGCAGGACCCTGACTCCGGTATGTGGCCCTCAGGTGAAGGTGATCCTGGGCGAGGATCGGGAAGCCACCGGAGTGCTGCTGAGCATCGATGGTGAGGATGGCATTGTCCGCATGGACCTCGATGAGCAGCTCAAGATCCTCAACCTCCGCTTCCTGGGGAAGCTCCTGGAGGCCTGAGGCCGGCAGGGACGTAGAGGTCAGCATATACGCCGCAGACGAGAGAAACCTCCTTCCTTCCCTGCCCCTTTACCCTGGAGCAGGGCCAGGCTGACCATGCAGATAAACGTTCCTACATTTCCTTGTCCATCTTCTCCCTCCCTGATGCTCATAGGAATCAGAGTAGAATTTGGGGAAGGATTGCACCTTCTTAAGCTTCTATCCCTAGCTTGCTTTTGTGTTATGGTCTTTCAATAAAAAGAAGTTATAAAGAAGTCGTTTGGTCAAATGACCTCTGTGTGTATATCTCATTTGTAAGTGGAATTCTTTGTAGAGTCTTTGTGCTTCCTTGGTGGTAGTTTGGAGCAAATAACTGGATTCTTCCAAAATCTCAGTTTCCTCATCCAGGAAATGACAGGGGCTACCCTAGAAGGCTCATGAAAACAATGTATATATTTTTTGTCTTTTTTCCAGTGCTTTTCTTTTTCTTTTTTTTTTT
>PVIR01040360.1:0-13387 GCA_004026965.1 Petromus typicus | reverse complement strand
AGAATGGAAAAGATGAGTACCTCAGGACAGAGCAGGGTAGAGAATGTAACTGGAAAGTCTGCTTGGTTTCGGTTTGCTGTGAGCTGGGAAAGCGCCGAGAAGGCTAAAGAGACCAGGTAGTTACCTGGGGAAAATGTCATGTGAAGAGAGAAGAGCAAGTACAAAGGTCCGAAGATGAGCACATGCTTGTGTAAAGATGAGCAAGCAGGGCTATGGGCCAAGGCACTGCCTGACTAGGATAAAACCTGGAGATTAGTTCACAGAGACAATAGGGGACAGAAAAGGATGGCCTAGTAGTCCACTGTAAGATTTCAAATGTCTTCTAAGCAAGGTAGGAGGTAAAAAGATGGTATGAGAGAAGGAAACGATATACTCTAACTTGCATTTTTATTTTTTTATTTGTATTTTTTATATAGTAAGAGGGATTGAACTTGGGCCCTTGTGCTTCCAAGGTAGTCACGGTACCACTTGAGCTAAATTCCCAGCCAAATTTGCATTTTTAAAAGATCACTTTGGCTGTTATACGAAAGTAAAACAAGAGAGCAATTTTTGTTTCTATTTTTTAAAGTCTTCTGAGACAGGGTTTTACTTTGTAGTTCAGGGTGATCTTGGACTCACTTTGTAGCCCAGGTTAGCCTAAAAGATACAAAAGAAAGAACTCACAGCAATCCTCCTGCTTCTGCCTCCCAAGTGCTGGGACTACAGGCGGGAGCCACCATGCCTGGCACTGCGGTATGTGGTACTGATTGCAGATGGGCACGAGTCACCATGCCCTGCAGTGTGGTATGAGGTCACCAGGGATCAAAATCGGGACCTTGCACTTGCTAGGCAGGCGCCGGAACCACTGAGTAAATCTCTGGCCCAGGAGAGCAGTTGTGAGGCTACTCTAATAGTCCACGCAGGGGGACAAAGAGATTTATTTAGTCTTGAGTGTTAGTGGTAGGCATATTAAGGATGTACTTTAGGAAAAACATCTTGTTGAATTTCTCATGGACACTAAGAGTGGTATGACATAAAATGAATTTGAATGAGTGTAAAATGAATTTGAAGTGTGGAGGCTTTGCAGGGATAAATGGAAGGGCAGTTTGTGCCCTGAATATTTGGGAAGGAGGTTGTTTAGGGATCAAACTCAAGTGCTCTGTTTGAGACTATGGGATTTTTATTGTTGTTGTTGTGGGGTTTTTGGTTTGCTTATGGTGATACTGGGGATCAAACTCATGGCCTTGCACATGCTTGGCAGCTGCCCTACCACTGAGTACTCTAACTCCCTCCCTCTTGGAATGTTATGTATGAAATGTGACAAGGTAGCCAAGTGATATATGGGTTGGAGTTACGGGCTATTAGTAAGCGATGGCGTATGACATCATAGGACCAGGAGTAAGGACAGAAAAGGATGAAGTGCAAGAACTAAGCCACCAGTCACAGCAACATTTGCTGAGTAAGAAATGATCTAGCAGAGATTGTAGAAGGAGCAGTCAATGAAGTAGGAAGAAAATCAGCACAGAGTATGCTATTCTAGGAGACAAGTGGAAATCTTTCAATAATGACTGAGTGAACAAATGTGCCAAGGCTGCGAAAAGCTGCCGGAAGACAGAACACTGACTACTTGATATGGCAGTGTGAGATCACTGCTGATACTGACTTGGAGCAAATAAACTGGGAGTGGATTCAAGGCACTGGAGCTGACTGCAGCAAGGCAACCACTAATCGTAGATAGTCAAGAGGATACAAACAACATAACACAACTACACTGGCCTTGAAAAAAGTAAGTAGAGAGAATAAACACAGGCAACTTTATTCAGTGAGCTTTGTCTAAAAAGGATACGGCAGAGAAATGAAGCGGTGAATAGGGAGTCAAGGTACAGTGTAAGACAGATGATATTGTAACATGTTAGATGTTACATAAAAATAATTCAAAGGATGGGCCGGGGAGACAGCTCAGTGGTTCTGGCACCTGTCTTGCAAGTGCAAGGACCCAGGTTTGATTCCGGGTAACCACATACCATACTGGGCGTGGAGACTCACTCCCAGCAGCAAACAGTACCACATACCACAGTGCCGGGCGTGGTGGCTCACGCCTGTAATCCCAGCATTCGGGAGGCAGAGGCAGGAGGATTGCTGTGATGTGAGTCTGAGGCTGAGCTCAGGGCCAGCCTGAACCACAAAGCTAGACCCTGTCTCAAAAAACCTAAAAAAAAAAAAAATAATAATAATAATAATAATTCAAAGGAAGAAAACTCCTGTTGAGTGAGGAAAAGGAAGTGAGTTATAGGAATAAAACTTTCAGTACAATATGAGGGAAATAACTGATCTTTAAAAAGTTGAAAGTAAATTTGGGAGAAAAAGAACCAGTTACCTAAATTAGGATATGTGTGTGTATGTACACGTATGTAGCATATGACACACACACACACACACACATTTTTTTTTTCAGATAGGGTTTCACCTTTTTTTTGTTTGTTTGTTTGTTTTGAGACAGGGTGTCACTTTGTAGTTCAGGGTGGCCCTGAGCTCAGCCTCAAACTCACATCACAGCAATCCTCCTGCCTCTGCCTCCCGAGTGCTGGGATTACAGGAGTGAGCCACTACGCCTGGCACTGTGGTATGTAGTACTGGTTGCTGCTGGGAGCGCGTCTCCACACCCAGTATTGTATGTGGTTACCGGGGATCGAACCTGGGTCCTTGCGCTTGCAAGATAGGCGCCGGAACCACTCAGCTAAATCCCTGGCCCCAGGGTTTCATTTTTTTAGTTCAGGCTGGCTCTGAGTTCAGCTTTGAACCCACAGGAATCCTCCTGCCTCGGCCTCCCAAGTGCTGGGATTACACGTGTGAGCCACCACGTCCGGCACTGTGTATGTGGTATTGGTGGATATGAGTCTCCACGCCTGGCATTGTTGTAGGTGGTAACTGGGGATTGAACCTGGGACCTTGCGCTTGCAAGGCAGGCGCCAGAACCACTGTGCTAAATCCCCAGCCTCAGTCATGGTTTTTTTTTTTTTTTTTTTTTTAAGGTTTTTTGAGACAGGGTCTCGCTTTGTGGTTCAGGCTGGCCCTGAGCTCAGCCTCAAACTCACATCACAATCCTCCTGCCTCTGCCTCCTGAGTGCTGGGATGACAGGTGTGAGCCACCATGCCCGGCACTGTGGTATATGGTACTGGTTGCTGCTGGGTGTTGTTATGTGGTTACCGGGGAATCGAACCCGAGCCCTTGCGCTTCCAAGACAGGCGCCGGAACCACTGAGCTAACTCCCCGGCCCAGTCATGGGTTTTTTAAGACAAGTAGAAAACAAGTTCTCTACACACAGGGTTAAGAACTATTTTACATATTTTTCTACTCACGCATATATGTATATTGGGTTAAAAAGAAAAATGTAACTCATGTGGGTGGCAAATAAAGGGTTTACATATCTTTGATGTAGAATAATTATAAAAGGAATCACTTTAAGACTGGGTAAGAGCTCCCACATAACTTCTTCATTTTGATTTCTGGACTGATGAGGGTTCTTCCTCTCAAATCTTATCTGGACCCAAAATTTAAGCTCGACTCAGAAAGAGTGAATAATCATCTACACTGGGCATAGTGGCTATAACACCTTGCCCAGGACTGCATGCTACAGAAACCATCAAATAAACCCTTCTGAAGTATGACAAGTGTCATGATTATTATGTAAAATGTATTAACTGATAATAGAACTCTCAGATTTCCTGTTGCTTTTAACTTTTTTATGAAAAATTACAAACATGAAACAGGAGAAAACAGTGAGTGAAGGAGAATACTAGTACTGACAATAACATATACTTACTTCACCATCTTTGGCAAGTTTTCTACCACACCTCATGCTATTTCCTTCTAGTTCTTCTTTATTTATTTCTTGAGGCCTACAAATATACATTAAGTCATGAACTTTTATAGAAAATAGGCAACTAGTAACTGAAAAAAACCCTGCAAGTTAAAAACAAAATTCTGCTTCTAGATTTAAAAATAATTTTATGAGGATAAGGTATATGGAAGTATCCAAACACAGGGAAGTAATATCAAATAATAACAACAAGTGTGAATAAAACATATTTTTGATACTTATGAGCTTGGGTGAGTAGATAATTCAATGGAAATAGTGATCAGGACAATGTGGAAATATAAGTAGCATGAAGAAAGCACAGATTCATCACCTGGAGTGGAGAGGGACTGACAAGGAAATGTTATTTGGACTTGACGAGGACCTTGATGGTGGAGGAGGGAGGTGTACCCCACTCCCCCACCAGGGATCAAACTCAGCACTTGGCACTTGCCAGGCAGGCGCAGTGCCACTGAACTAAATCCCTGGCCTAGGAGATGTATTCTGTATAGGGGGAGAGAACACATGTAGTTTAGCATTTTTTTTTTTTTTTTGAGACAGGGTCTGATTTTTGTAGTTCAGGCTGGACCTGAGCTCAGCCTCTGCCTCCCGAGTGCTGGGATTATAGGAATGAGCCACGACACCCGGCACTGTGGTATGTGGTTCTGAATGCTGGTGGGCATCAGTCTCGATGCCTGGCATTGTTGTATGCAGTTACCAGGAGATCAAACCCAGGCCCTTACACTTGCAAGGCAGGAAATGGAACCACTGAGCTAACTCTCTGGTCCCAAAATTAAACTTCTCAAGGTCTCATCTATATATTCACAGGTAGTTACTCATACTGCCTATTTCAAGGAGCTAGCACAATGATCAAATAATAAATATGAAAATACCTCCCATGAACTTAAAAATATTTTCTAAGGGTGTCATATTCCTTTGGAAAGGGCATGTTTAATTAATTTTAGATTCAAAGATCTTCAGAACAACCTATTACAATATGAAAATTTACTTACCTATACTCAAAGATGAAAATCATGCTTTATGAAAGCCTAATTCCAAATAACATTTCAATATGTTAAAAGCAAATCAAAGTATGTTGAAAACAAAGTATATGAATTACTCAGCTTTAGTACTATACCAAGTCACAATTCACATACTTTATTAACTGACTAGAAAGATGTTTGTAAAACTGATGTTTTAAATATAAAATAAAAGTTGATTACATGATTATTTCTCTGCTTTTAATAGCTTCAGTTTTTATTTAGAACTGATTTTTCAATATAATGACTACATTTAAAAATCCACAGCATTATTTTTTCTTTTTTTGGATGAGAGATGTAGCTTAGTGATACAGTGCTTACTGACTAGGTGAAAGGTAGTCCTAGGTTTGATCCCTAGAACAAGAAATATTAATTTTATTGATTTTAATGAACAATGATTTAAATAATATACTTACCCCACCTCACTGTCTTGTTCTGCCCGCAGCATAGCAAGCCACTGCTGTTTATACACAGAGGACAGCCATTCTGAAGTATAAACATTAATGAATAAAAGATACAAATAGGAGAACATGGAGGACATAAACATTATTAAGTAGCTGATAAAACTGGTTTTTTCTTTTCTTTTTTTGGTACCAGGAATTGAACTATGGGCCTTGCGTTTTCCAGGCAGGTGCTTATCCCTGAGCTACCTCGCCAGCCCAAAACTGATGTCATTTCTAATTTTAAATTTAAACTAGCAATATTAAAAAGCAAGTAGTTTATATTTTGTAAATATGCTACAAAAATAATGGCGTAAGGATCTTTAAGATGGTAAAGGTCATCCAATTTTGCCTCAGACTAGACTTTTCTTAGATTATATACATTCAAATTCAATTAGGACTAAAGTCCTTAATTAAAAGCACATTTTGAATTTAATAGTTTAATAGCTTATATTAATTTCATCTGTGAAAATCATTCCTAAAACATTTTGTGGTTTTAAAAAAGTTCTAACAGAAAACTGAATAATGGATTTTTTCGTTATTATTTTTTCTTTATTAAGTTTATTAAGTCAAACTATTAATGAATTCATCCTTTCGAAAATAAATCAGTAGATGAAAAAGAAACACTCAAATAATTTTGTAAAACCAGACATGGATACTATTATTAAAAATAAAAGATTTTACATGGTGGCACACTCCTGAAATCCTAGCATGCTGCGTGGCTGAGACAGAAAGATTGTAAGTTTGTGGCCAGCATGAGAAACTTAAGTGATTTGGTAAGAAATCCTCTCAAAATAAAAAGGGCTGGGCATGTAGTTCAGTGCAAAGGCCCTGAGTTTAATCCTCAATACCATTAAAAGAAATGTTAAGAAAACTCAAATAATTAAAAGAGTACTAATAGAAAAGGCAGTTATGACTTATTTTTATTTTTTAAAAGATTTTTTGTTTTTTTGAGACAGGGTCTCACTATGTAGTTCAAGTTGGTCTTGAACTCACAGTAATCCTCCTGCCTTAGCCTCCCAAGTGCTGGGATTACAGGTGTGAGCCACCACTTCCAGTATTGTGGTATGTGGTTATCGAGTACTGTGCTTATAGGCGTGAGGTACCATGCCTGACACTGCTGTATGTGGTTACTAGGGATCAAACTCAGGACCCTGCACTTGCTAGACAGATGCTGGAACCACTGAGCTAAATCTCTTGCCTCCTTATAAAATCTTTTTAAAATAGTGTACTGATTAATAAAGTGAAAGAACAGGTATAGTGGTGCACACCTGTAAACCCAACATTCTGGGATGCTAAGGCAAAACAACTGAAAGTTTGAGCCCAGCCTGGGCAAATTACCAATTCAGTGAGACTCTGTCTCAAAATAAAAAATGGGCAGAGAATGTAGCTCATTGTGAAGATCCTGGGTTCAATCTTCAGTACAAAACACCCTGAAAAACCCACAAGAAGCTAAAAGATTAAAGAACATTTGTAGTACAGAATGCTCTTTTAATATTCTAGAGAACATTTAATGAAATATGATATGGGAAAATAGCTCCCACATATGACATAAAAGTAGAAAATTACATATGCGGTGTGACTCCAATTGGACATAAAAATATACTACTTTGAGATTAAGGATAAGTATCTTCTCTATTTTTCTGTGATAAATATTACTGTTATAATCAGATAAAAGTTAAACCACAAATTCATCATGTTCTCTTACCTGAAGGTACTAAAGAATCTTGTTCAATAATCCTTGCAGAAGCCAGATCACTAATAATATACTGTAACCTTAAATGTCTAAACACTGACATGAATGGTTTTCCTTGTTCAGTTTCAAGGAAGGCCATATCTTCAAAATCTAAAATAACAAAAAAGAGAAAATGGCCATTTTTCCAAATCTATTATTGATTTCCTAAATGTTTTATGAATAGACACACACAACACTAGCAGAATACAAATAAGCTAGTTTCAACATCTTGAAGAATTTTATAAATCTGAAGTGTGAGGATAAAAACAGGGAAATTTAGAAATTGGTACTAATCAGTTGACAGGACTGGGAATTAAGCTGTATAATTTTTTGGAGAGTTTGGTGCTTATAGTGCCAAAAAGTTAGGAAAGGAAGATTTGAAAAAAACATCATGTAGACTATTATCTCTCCAGAATCCTCTCCCAAGGACTCAACATTCTAGTGAAACTCAGGAGCCCAACACCCTAACTTCAGTGTCTTCACAAGATACAGAGGGCAAAGAACACTGTTTGGTAATCTTAAGTTCTATGATGAATTTATGATTCTTGTAACTTTTTCTTCAGCTACAAGGGATAAACACTACTTAATATGTTAATTTTCTATTAAAATAAAAGATGTAACCCCCAAGCCAAATTATCTCTTGTGTTAAAAAAAGATACAACATAATTTGCAATACGTGAATAGCATTAATTTATCATTAAAGTCAAGTTCATAAAGTAAATGAATATTTTCTATTTTCATTTATGGAATTCATGGTTACCCTGAAAAATTATTTTCAATTGTACTCCAATGTATTTTCATGAATAGGAAGGAAATATTAAGTCTACTCTGGTAAAAAAAAAAAAAAAAAAAAAGGTGGGCATGATGCACACTTGTAATCGCAGTACTCAGGAGGCTGAGGCATAAGGACTGCCATAAGTTCAAGGCCAGCCTGGGCTACACAGAGAGTTCAAGATCAGCCTGAAATACTTAGTGAAACACTGTCTCAAACAAAGAAAAAAAAAGATGGTAGTTACTATTATAGATTATATATTAAATCATGCCTCATGTTGCCCAGTGTCAATGAACTATAAAGTTGTTTTCTATCACAATGCTGGGGGGTTTTTTTTGTTGTTTTTTGTTTTTTTTTTTCACTGAAAAGTGTAGAACACATCTAAGATAAAGAATTTTTGCAATTTTGTCTTACATAGTTTGTGGCATTCCTCTAGAACCTGCCAAAAGTCAACCAAAGTACATACAAGAAAAGAGTACACTCATTTAAAAAAACTTGAGTTAACTTTTCTTATATATACAAAGGCACGTGGCTGGATTTACATCTCTGGCCTTTTCTTCTCTTTTCAGTGTGGGGGATTGAACCCAGAGCTATCGCACTGAGCTATATCTATAGTCCCCACCCTCTTTTTTGAGACCGTCTCAGTTAAGTCAGTTGAGGGCCGGGGATTCAGATCAGCGGTACCAGCACTAGCCTCCTAAGCTCAAGGTCTAAAGTCTGATCCCCAGTACCCCACCAATCAGTAAGTCAGTTGTTCAAGGTGGGGTAAAACAGTGATCCTCTTGCTTTCGTGTACCATAGTGCAGGCATTATAGGTGTACACCCTATCTGTAGCAGCCTTTAAAAAAAAGATGATTGTTCTAGTTCATATGTTGAAATATATGTGCTGATTCTCTTTAATCCCAGCTACTCAGGAAGCTGAAGCAAGAAGATCACAAATTCAAGCCCACACTGGACAACTTAGTGGACCCTTTCTCACTAAAAAAGAAAAATAGCTGGAGATGTAGGTCAGTGATAGCATGCCTTTGGGTTCAATCCTCAGTTTGACCCAAAAGAAGCCAATCTGCAGATTTCATGGAGTGTATGCATGGAGAATACCATTATGTTGTTCCTTTTTTATTGAGACAGGGTCTCACTATATAGTTAAGTCTGGGCTTGAAATCACTGTGTTGCACTTAAGTCTGGTCTTGAAATCACTGTGTTGCATAGGATGGCTCTGAACTCACAGCAATCCTCCTGCCTCAGCTTCCCAAAAGTGTGTGCCACTATGCCTAGCCAAGAATACCGTTATATATTTACAGGTACTCTGCCACATGAATAAGTTATAATACCCTAATTCTAGATGATCTTAGAGAAGTCTGCTAATCTCACAGAACCTTTCCTTCAAGACTGTAGAAGAAAATGATTGATTCATTTGCTTTTCTAAGAATTTGTGGAATCCAGAGTTTGTATTAAAAATATCCTGTTGGCCAACATGTGGCCATACTACCTATATTAACCAAATTCAATATCAATCTCTAAGTATAACAGTACAGATATTTTTCTATTGTTCTTGTTTCTTTTAAGCTGGGTCCTTATCTACCTGAAAAATCTGATAATAAAGTAAACTTAAAAGATATACCAATATATAATAGGTGAGGGGGCTACAAGTAATTTTTCTCAAATATACCCTAAGTATGCATCAATTCTGAATTCTACAACTGTTTGAAATGACTTCATAAAGTCCTCACAGAAAAACACAAGCATTAGACATACACTTTGCTTTATGCAATACAGGTCTCTCTGAAGAGTTACATTAAACTGTATATGGTTACACAGTGAGGCTAGGAAAAAGATAACAGAGTCCGAAAAACAGAAGTGGACCACAGCTTCCTATTCTGGTTTGTGTCACTTCAGCTAGAGACCTATCTCTGTAGCTGACTCACTTGGAGCACAAATGATTGTGAGGTTATGTCACCATCTAACATCTACTGTTTCTACTGAGTCTCTCATTTTAAATTTCTCCATCCTCCTTATCTTTTACATTTCTCTGTTTTTTAAATTTTAATTTCTCCTCACTTTTCACTAGTATTTTTCTAGTCTGTTTAACTGCCATAATATAATATAAACCTAGCCTTTTCTCCTTCAAGTAAATCAAGTTAGTTTTATTATATATCTCCTTTCACATTCTTAATTCAGGAATTTGATTAAAAAATAACTAATCTGTCTCTTAGGAAATGTGACTACATAAAATAATATTTCAAGACTAATTTAAACAAGATATAATATTAAATTTTAAAATTCAGAACTTCTGTTCATCTAAAGATACTGTTAAAAGGATAACATACAGATTAGAAGGTTACATATATAACAAAGGACTGGTTTTTCAGAGTATATAAATAATACATGCAAATAATTAAGACAAATTTGCTATTAAAATAGGAAAAATGTTCAAGCAGACAGTTAATGGAAGAGGAAATATGGCCAATAAACATGTAAGAGCCATTTAATCTCTTTAGTTATTGAGAAGATAAAAATGAAGACCACAATGTGAGACAGTTCCACAACAGCTCAAACAAAATGACTGGGGCTTGCTCCAAGGAGCTCACTGCCGACAGCTCTTCTAAGCTCTGCGCTGGTGACATCATGTTGCTGGCCTGAAATCAGCTCACACTGCATGAATTTTATACCAGGAAGAAAAATGCTACAAATCACGAATTATTTTTTTCAGATAGTGGTTTGGGAAAATAAGAGATTTAATTAAAAAAAAAATGTGTGGGGTGAAGTTATGAAGACTGGTTCATGGAGGTTCAAAATATTAATGAAAAAATTTAAAAAGTAGCCATTCATTAACCAAAAAATTGACAATCTAAAAAATGAACTAAAGACTATGATTTAGTTACTTCTTTGTAACTGGGGTGAATAAAATTTTTTTCCAAAATTTGTTTTAGCAAAGTAAAAATGAACTGTATATTCCTTTTTATCCAGACTTTACAATACTTAATCTTAACCAATTTTAGAACAGTCAGTCTCTGCCAAGGATCTGATGAAAGATAGCAACACTTCCCTTGTCCCCCCAAAATTCAGGCAACATATAGGTAATTATCAGTTTCCATATCTACTTTTGGGGATTAGTGGGACACAGAAGCCAGTCCATACGCCCCAATGCTAAGAGTTCTTGCCTAATAGAGAAGATATGGTTTGGTAGAGAAATCATGCAATGTGGTTAAACAAAAGAAATGTAATCATGACGATTTATCAGTACTAAAAGGAGAGCAACAACAGTTCAGGGGGCATTAGAGTATGGTGACAGTTCAAAGAGTATAGTTCAGATAACCCTAAGACATTCTTCTTTTCTTTTTTTTTGTAGGGTTTTTTTTTTTTTTTTTTGAGACAGGGTCTCGCTTTGTGGTTCAGGCTGGCGCTGAGCTCAGCATCAAACTTACATCACAGCAATCCTCTTGCCTCTGCCTCCCAAGTGCTGGGATTACAGGCGTGAGCCACCACACCCGGCACTGTGGTACATGGTAAGGGTTGCTGCTGCGCGTGAATCTCTGCACCCAGTGTTGTATGTGGTTACTGGGGATCAAACCCAGGTCCTTGTGCTTGCAAGACAGGTTCCGGAACCACTAAGCTAAATCCCCGGCCCGGTATTTTTCTTTTAGTCTCAATTTTCTCATTGTAAGTGAAAGGCTGAACTGGATAATAGCAAGGGTTCTCTCCAGATCTAAAAGTCAGTCTGTAACTAAGTCAGGACCTGATTCTTTTTTTTACTTTTATTAGTACATGTTTGCACTACACAATAGTTTTATCACTGTAGGAAACTGGTTAAGAGTACATAACACATTTCACATTTCAATTCTTTTTTTTCCCTCCCCTCCACCTCCCTTTTATTTTTCCACCATCAGATTAATTTATCTTTTTTTTTTTAGGTTTTTGGTTTCTTTTTTGAGATAGGATCTCGCTTTGTAGTTCAGACTGGTCCTGAACTCAGCCTCGAGCTCAGCAATGAGCCACCATGCCCCGGGGACTGAACTAGGGACCTTGTGCTTGCAAGGCAGGCACTGGAATCACTGAGCTAAATTTATCATTTATCTCATAAGACCTTCTAAAGTTAATTATCATGTATACAGACTAAAAACCAGACTAATGTGCCGAAGAACATGTATGACAATTGTGCTAAATCAAAGTACACTTTTAGATACATTGTCTGTGGTGAACTATGATACTTTTCTCTCTCTTTTTTACCTAAAGAGCTGACTTTAATGATTTTCATTTTAAAAAAGACAAGTTCTCAATAAAAATCTCAGCATACCTTTTTTCCGCTTAGAAAACCAGACATCTGTTTCTGTCAAAAGCTGTTTTAAAGATCCATTCCAAGAAGGCACAAGTTGAAGGAACATCCACTAGATTAAAAATAGTAAGAAAAAAAATTGCAAGACTTCATCACCTTACATTACAAATCATTCCTACCCAAACGTAACACCTGAAAAGTTTTGATTCCATTTAACAAAAAGTAAAATTAAAAAGTAGCACTATTAATAAAACATGCTTACAAACTTTAAATTTATCAAGGCATTAATAACACATAGTCCAACAATAAATGTCTATCAAGGAGTCATTCCCTGAGATGTATGTACGGTCCTACACACATCTTATTATAATTAAAAGGTAAAGCTTTAAAATATATTAGTAATTTTATACTAATTTTGTACATGAGCCAGAAACAAAAGGCTAATGGCAAAATTATGTAGTGGAAAGAAGCCTCCTGAAAAAACTAAAAATAGAAATCCATTCAACCCAGCCATTTCCTTCCTAGAAAACTGAAAAAGTTAAAGACATTATATTGCAGTGAAACATGCATACGCATGTTTAGAGCAGTGTAACTCATACATAATAGCTACATTTTGGAAACCATAAATCCTTAAATATATTTTGGCAGGCAGTTCTGTAACTGACCATGGTTTGGTCTAGGACTTTTCTAATTCATGATGCTGTGGATGTGTGCTTAAACAACCAGTGTGTTTTTCACTTCCAGTATGGTTTCAACAAATTACATGAGCTATGTAATACTATTATATAATAGGGTTTGTGTTAATTATTTTGCCCAACTGTAGCTAAGTATTTGGGCTGGTAAGGCTAAGCTATGAGATTCAATAGGTTACATATATTAAATGCATTTTCAACTTAAGGGTTTATTGGGACATAACCAATCATAAGTCAAGGCGCACCTGTAACTCCTTTTCCTTAAATATATACATACATATTCTCTTTATCACTCGACATTATTAGCTTTTTCCAGTCTTTCACTATTATAAGCAATGCTGGGGTGATCCCTTGTATACATATTATGCCAATACCTTTTTTAGAGCTGTGTATACATCCATCTCCACTTGCATCACAAATAAGTTAGACGAACCAATAAGCTGTCTCATTACGTTTATACTGGAAAAAATAAAACAGAAGAGTAAGCTTATCTTTTTGTATCAAGAACTCTGGAGATATTAAATACTTTTTAATCAAATGAAAATGTAGAATTAAAAACGTCAACACAAAAAGAAGAAAAATACATGACAACAATTTTT
>PVIR01040359.1:0-13387 GCA_004026965.1 Petromus typicus | reverse complement strand
GCTGTTGGAAAAGAGGAGAGACTAATAGCTCCCAGATTTCATGCAGTGGGGTGGTCTCACAAAGGGTGGCCACTGAGGCCCTTTGTCATGGATAATTTATACAGCGAAGTCACAATGTGTGGATAATGTGGGTCAAACTATAGTTATTTTTATAGGATTACAAGGATAGCTGCTTACCTAATATTGATCCAATAAGCAAGCAAGACATATAGTAAGGATATGTGCAAAAAACTAAGACATTTTTGGGAAGGGATGAGTCCAGAGGCTCTGGTCAGCCACCAACCTGGTGGTTGATCCCTGTTTGGACTCAGTATTCTAGGAGGTACTAATTACAATACAATCTCAAGTTATTAATTTGTCTTAGCAAGGCACGTGGGCCTGAACAGTGCATCTTTACCTTGGGACTGGCCTTCAGTTGCACCTCCAAGCACAATGTTGATGTCTTTACTTTTCCTGCTGACTTCCTTGACAGCCCAGTCCCTTTTTATTTCTGTCTGTCTTATGGGCCTCTCATAACCTCATGACAACCAGGAAGCAGGAAGTATCAAGGGAAGACCCAAGAATGGAGACAAACCTTCCAGGCTGTGCCCACAGATTGCCTCTGTTTACACATTTCCAGTGACCAAGACAAATCCATCATTTTTGTAAAACATTGCATTACTTTTAAAGTAGTCATCACTTAAAATTTCATTCTAGAAGGGGAATATGTATTACCTCATTGGTCCACCTCTCCCTGTTTGTCTTCCTTTGTCTCACTTACTAAGCCTTTGGCCTGGCACAACCAAGTCAGAAATTTGACACTCACTCACTGTTGATTATGATCATAATGTATATAAATAAAATGTACTAATACAAACAACTGAAAAAAATAAATTCGACAACTTGTCCCCTTAGGTGGGCTCTTTGGCCAGCTCCACTTCTTAAAACCGTGACTTACACCTTCCCAAGCATCTCTTCATAAGATCCTGCTGTCTTTTTCCTACGTCTTCTTCTTTTTTTTTTTTTTAGGTTTTTTTTTTGAGACAGGGTCTCACTTTGTAGTTTAGGCTGGCCCTGAGCTCAGCCTCAAACTCACATCACAGCAATCCTCTGCCTTTGCCTCCCAAGTGCTGGGATTACAGGTGTGAGCCACCACACCCGGCACTGTGGTATGTGGCACTGATTGCTGCTGGGTGTGAGTCTCTACACACAGTATTGTATGTGGTTACCGAGGATTGAACTTGGGTCCTTGTGCTTGCAAGACAGGCACTGGAACCACTGAGCTATATCCCCACCCCTCCTACGTCTTCTTTTTAAACATTTTTCTTCCCTGTGCCCTCCTCTTCTTCTTGATACTACTGGAGATTGAAGGCAGGACCTTTCCACTCAACTATATCACCTGACCTTTTTTATTTTTTATTTTGAGACAAGGTCTCACTAAGTTGCTAAATAGCCCAGGTTGAGCTTAAAATGATCTGAACCTCCCACATTGCTGGGTTTATAAAGATATGTGCTGCCTTGCCTGGCCTGATTTCTTTTTCTTTTTTTGTCCAGAATGGAACTTGGGATCTTGTGCTTTGTAGGCAGGTGCAGCACCATGGAGCTGCATTCTGAGCACTCTGATGTCTTATATGGCTTTATATCTAGAGTCCAGCTGTTTGGTAATAAAACAAAGCCATTTAGTGATTCTCCAGTATATCCTCAATAGGTGGCAGTGTTGATCTTTCATCGGTTTTTAGTCTGAGTGTTTTTGTTTTTGTGTACATTAGAGTAGCTGAGATCTCTAATTTTGGATGGAGAGTTCCACAAAATGTATCTCTTTTTCCTCAGTTGGACGATTCAGGGTCTTAGCAGGAGCAATATGTCTCCCAGGCAGGCTAAAATTTAAGGACATCTTGAACAACATTCCATTATTTAACATTTCAATGTTAAAGAAAAATTATACATCCTTGTAAAATTTAAGCAAATACAGGAGCATACAGTGTAAAAACTGAGTGGAAGTTTTCTAGGTGTTTTATGATGCATGCAAGATAGATAAATATAAAACATACAGATAGTCAGGCTTGAGCCATATTTGGTGGCTCATACCTGTAACTCTAGCACTCCAGAGGCTGAAGCAGGAGGTTTTTTGAGACTCTGTCTCAAAAAAAAACCAAAACATAACCAAAAAAAAAAACCTCAAAAACAAGAATAAAACAAAAGATAGCCAGGAATGGTAGTGGATGCCTGTAATCCCAAAACTTTGGGAAGCTGAGGCAAGAGGATCAGAAATTTGAGCCTTGGGGGCCGGGGATTTAGCTCAATGGTTCCGGAGCGCTTGTCTTGCAAGCGCTAGGACCTGGGTTCAATCCCCGGTCACCACAAACAATACTGGGTGTGGAGACTCACGCCTAGCAGCAGCCAGTACCACATACCACAGTGCCGGGTATGGTGGCTCACGCCTGTAATCCCAGCACTCGGGAGGCAGGAGGATTGCTGTGATGAGTTTGAGGCTGAGCTCAGGGCCAGCCTGAACCACAAAGTGAGACCCTGTCTCAAAAAAAAAAAAGAAAGAAATTTGAGCCTCAGGGGTTAGGGATTTAGTTCAAATAGTATTGCACCTACCTTGGAAGCACAAGGGCCTGCATTCAATCTTTTGTATTGAAAAAAAAAAAAAAAAAAAATGTCCCACTTGGAAAGCTTCGATTTTTGTTTCAAAACAAAAAATGAAATTGGCTGGGGATGTAACTCAATGTGAAGGTCCTAGGATCAGTCCACAGCATAAATATATGTGTCATATAAATATATATGTTATATAATTTTCATATTATTCCACTTCTTACATTTGTTTTACATAATGTTCTTCCAGGTCAGTTCAGAGTTTCTTTATTCTTCCCACTCTTATGGTTTCTAGCATTTACATACTGTTCCGAAATTATAATTGTCTCTCTGGTTTGAACTTCTGAATACTTAAATCCCATAAAAATACCATTTACCATATTATCCTTATGCAAATATTCATCACTGCAGAGAAATCTAACCATATCTGTAGATAAAGAAAGAAAATTTCAGTGCCACACATTATCAAGGTTTAAAGCTTTTCCTTTTAATTTCATTTTTACTTTTCTCACTTTTATCCAGTTATAACTATTTTCTTATTTGCTCATTTTAATCTCATGGGGTTTTGTTTTGGAATGCCAGGGACTGAACCCAATTACTTGTACTTCCTGGGCAAGTGCTTTGCCATGGAGCTGCACCCTCAGCCCCAACTTATATTTTTGAAAATCTCATTCTTTTTTTTAATTGAATTCTTTATTAGTACATTTTATATACACATCACAATCACATTCAACATTGGAAATTTATACCAGTATATGACATGAGTTAATTCTCTGTTACTCATTTCCCTAGCCACCCTACAACCCCCACCCTCATATACATATGCTTTCTTTTTTAAGATTATTTTCCCCCTCATTGCTTTCCTGACCCCTTTTCCTTTGAATATTTCCTATTTAACAAAATCTACCTTCTAAAATTCACTTATATCTTGGGTTTCACAAAGCAGAGAAAAGATATGGTATTTATGTATCTGTGACCTATTTATTTCAGAAATCTGATTCTAAATAACTTTTTTTACCCTCAAGTATTCCTGGAGTGATGTTTAAGTTTGAGTACATATGTGACAAAAATTTCCTTGCATTGCCAGTTGCTGGTTTAACCTAGAGTAAAATTTGAGCTCAAGTACATATTCCTTTGGATTTTAAAGGGTTAGCTTTACAGCATTTCTTCAGGGAACTCTGACATTACTTGGATTCACATTTCTTTGGAGATGTCTGTCCTCTCCTTCTGGAAGCTATTATGGCTTCTGCTTAATGTCCTTGGGCTTCTGTAACATCTAGCACGAGTGTCTCGATATGTACCTTTTGCCATTTGTACTGCTTGGTGCCGAGTGGACTCTGCAGATTTAAAGATTTGTGTTTTTTCTCCAGCTCAGGAAAATTTGATATTGTATCACTGACTTCTCTTCCACACACACCTGTTTTTCCTTCATCTGAAACTTCTATTGAGTTTAATGAATGTTGACTCCCGTCTCTTGTCTGTCCTTTGACTTTTCTTTCATTTTTCACTGCTTTGTCTTTTTCTTGTGTTCCCAGCAAATTCATTGATTGTCAGGTAACTAGTGTGGCTTTTAGGTTCCCCTCCTCTCTTCTCCCCCTTCTCCCCTCCTCCCGTCTTCTTTTCTCTCCATCACAGTCTTAGGAATTGAAGCCCAGGGTTTTCACATACTGGGCTATATTCCTAGCTCTTTTACATTTTTTAAAATTCATTTTTGAGACAGGTCTCTCTAAGTCACTAAGTTACCCAAGCTGAGCTTACACTTCCAGAGGACTGGGATTGCAGACATATGTCACTACTCAGTCCAGTTTACTATTCTCTTATTCCTCTGTTCACTAGATTTTTAAGGGGTTGACCATCATATTGAATTTTTAGAAGTTCTTTCTTTCCTCTGATGTTTCCTTTTTAACTGGCAGCTATCTCAACCCTTTCCACAGATATTAGGATTTTTCCTTTAATGTTCCTTACCGTGTCTTGAAATTTCAGGGTGGTTTATTTGGTTTATTGGTGTTTGTTTGGTTTTTACATGTCGATGGTTTCCTCCACACCCATGGTGCCCCGCAAGTATCCGTATGCTGTAATAGAAGAATTAGGTAAATCTCTACCAGTGGCTGGCGGGGCCTGCTTGCTGCAAAGCCTCATTCATACAGGAAAGGGCAGGGAAGAGGTTTGAGAAGTAGTTGGACCGCACTGTCAACCATGTTTCTTTCTGGGCTTCAGCAGCAGCTGGGAATACTTGCCCAGGTGAGGAGTAGTTAGAATAATTTGCCAGAGCACTTTGCTGTATTCTCCGCCTGGGCACAGGCATTTTTGCCCACACTATTCCCAACTCAACTGCCACATAAGTCTGCTGTGGAGCTCTAGAAAGTCCAGAAGCCCTGTTCTGCCTCTCATGACTTCTAGCAGCCATGTTAGGATACCTTCCTGGATACAATTTTGACACCTTTTTAAAAGAAGCGAGTCCTTAGGTTCTAAGGGGCACAGTCTGCATTCTTGTTCCTGTTGGCCGAGCATTTGCTGAGAGGTAGAGGAGGGTAAGCGCCCAGCTGGCTTAGCTGCTGTGAAAGTAGCTTTGCCCATCACTCAGGCCCTCCTCTGTGCTTACACCTGCTTTCTGTCGCGTTAGCTCTGAGTCTGGAGTTTCTCTGGGTCTCGCTGCAGCAGGGAGGCTCCTAGTCCTAGTATTCAGAACTATGGTCGGCTTTCCTCTTTCTCCTCTACTTTTTAGTCTGCTGCACCCTAATTCTCTAGCATCAACACAGTTTCTTTTCCTTTCTTTTTTCTTCTTTCTTTCCTCCAAGCCCCTTTCTTTCCCTCTCCTTCTTCTCACAGGATCTTTCTACATAGCTCATCCTGGCCTCAAAATCCCAGGGACTGGCGATTTCATACTTTGAATAAATTCCTTATAGTTTATTCTATTAAGTCCATACTACAATGGAAAGGTGGACGTGCTCAGCTCATGACATCTAATGAATATATTTTTCAAATAACTTTATTCTTAGTTGATGTAGTTCAAAAGATACATAAAGTTAAAGGGCATTCCCATCCTATCCCAGACAAAGACTATGGGTCGTGTACAACGCTCAGCGAAGGAGGACATTTCCTAAGTGTATTCATGGGGCTGAGCTCTGGCCAGTGGTCTCAGTGAAAGCTGTAGGTGAGCCATTGACCTTGATGCAGATGGGGACATAGCAGGAGTGTTGAACAGCACATTGGAAGACACCTGACTCCCTGCATTTCCTTAGCCTGTTTCTGGCCTGGATCTTTGGAAATGCTGCTGTCTAAGCCTTGTATTTGGGAGTCCCCTCTTGTGACATCCTGGCCGATTGCCTAATTGATACACTGTCCGGACTCTCAGCTGTCTATCCTGGAGGCAATAGTGTGAACACATTGATTCTACCAGACATATCATGCAGAAACTACAGCAAACATGCACACATGAATGCCATGCATGTATATAAAGTGACTTCTTCGTTTTTACCTAATGGCGGGGATGGAGCCTGGGGCCTCATGTACAGTATCCAGATGTAGGCAGAGCTCTATCTCTGAGCTACACTCCTGACCTCCTGCCCCCAAAGCTGGATTTTTAATGAAGAGGCTAAGCTGTCGGGAAGAGGATTGCTGTGGGCAGCCCTCAGTTTACAAATTGAGGTTTGCCTCCAAACGTGTCACTCACTGGAAGCCTCAAAACTCTGTACCTTACAGAATTACCTCTGGATCAGTTTGTTACTCAGGCAGGTCTGCAGGGGACTCACCAGCCTTTTCCTCCTAAAAAAACGTTTCCCGAAATGTTCCCACTACGTGGAAGCACCTCTCTGTCAAGAGTCCCAATAAATTCGTTGTCCTCACTCTGAATCTTCTGAGGTCCCTGGAGCTCCTGGTGGATAATTCAGCTCTGGGTGTCTCACTGAAAAGTGAGGCACCTCAGCAAAGGCCTCTTCTGTCTGTCCACCCTTCCTCCCTCTGCTATGTTCCGGTGTGCTGGGTCCAGGGTCCTGGGCTGATCATGTGACAAAAAGCCCTGGAGACCAGGAAGTGTTTCCTCTGAACTTTCTAATTACCCTTTCAAAAAAGAAAGGAGAAGCTAGAAATCCATTTAAGTGAGGTGGGGGTGGGAGGTTGGGGGAGAAGCCATTTGTTTTCTGTGCGGTACATTTTCTGTGTGGCCATGGCCTTCACAGTATTGTCAAACTGGCATCTCCCTGACTTCCTTCCTCCTCTCTCGCTGACTCATGCTAACCTCAAACCCTGTTTCTTTGACTGTCTTCTGTCTCTCCTATATATTATTTTTAAATTTTAAACTATTTTTAAATCATTTATATGATTACAGAGTCTATCGTAGAGGTGCTTTGAAGTTTAGGAGCGTTTGTAGAACAAATATAGTTTTAAAATTTTTATTTTTGAATGTAATACAAACAATTCCAAAATCAAAATATCTTTCACTGAGAAGCCTCATTCTCACCCTTCTCAATTATTTTTCCTTATGTACAGAAAACAGGCACTAAGGAAAAAAATAGAAATTCTTCATCCTACTGATAGAAGAAATAACTAAATGGACCACTGATTTCCCTGAGATATGATTATCTGAGGAAACAAAATTGATTAAAAAATTATTCCTTCCTCCTCCTTATGCAGAAGAATATTAATTAACATTATCTAAATTTTTCCCATTATAACTTGGGAGTTTTAAAATTAGTAAGTTAAAAACATTTATCCAAATTATTTTGCCCAATAAATGCATATATAACTACAATCTAATGCTTCTTAAAATACTTTCTGTTTCTTAGAAGAACTTATCCATTTTTTTATTTCTTCCTGAGAGGAAGATTGAGGGGGAGGGGACCTGTCCTAGTGGTGCGGCTGGAAGCTGCAGGGCTGTGTTACCAGCAGGCTCTGAGAGCCGGGAGACAAGTCAGGCCCTGTGCGCATTTCCGACTAGAGCAGGGAGGGAGGCTAAGGATGGATCAAAGTACTGGTCCCAGCCCTGGTGACATCTGGCTGTGTGTCAGTTCAATGTCTGGATTGTGAGTCTGTCTTGTGAGCAGGTTCAAGTTCTCAGATCCCGCAGGAGATGAATATGGAGAAACATACTGCAAAGAATTGTTTTACGCGATGATGGGGGATAACTAGATAAGTCTAAAGCTCAAAAACAGGCCATCAGGAAAGGCAGGCAGGGCCTCTGGGAGCAATCGGGAGCGGCTGTCCGCAGGCACCGAAGGCACCATGTCATCTCCCCACGGCCTCAGCTCTGCCTGTGAAGCCTCCCAGCTGACTGGACTGGGAACTCCAGGGCCATCTGGGACACTGTGTGACTTGGGGCCAAGTCCTTAATGCCATCCACAGAGCACCTACACAGCAACACCTAGACTAGCCTTTTGTTGTCGGGCCAAATACACATCACACCCAGGACCGCAGGGTGACAATGGAAAGCACTGAGTGAGGGCAGAGGCCTGGTGGGCTGTGGCAGGAAGGGCTTTTTTAAAAAAAATCAATTTTATTTCCATAAATAATCATGTCTCAGGGAAACCACAGGTCCAGTAAGTTATTCCTTCTATTGGGGGGATGAAGAATTTCTTAGTACATGTTTTCACTCCATAATGATCGCATTCATCATGGGGAGCAGATATATGTATGTAACACATCTTAATTCTTTTTGTTCCTCTTCCCCACCCCCTGTTCCTCCATCTTTAGATTCCCTTCCCTTTCCCACTTGAAAAAATCTATCTCCCTGTTTACTGTCTTTTATTTGGCTTTTTTTATTTGTACTCTGGGTTTCTCATATAAGATGTATGAGTTTTAAGCTTGTGTGTTTGATTTACTTCACTTACAATTATGGTCTCAAGGTGCACCCATCATCCGATTTATCCTTCATTATGTGCAGCAGCATTTCCCGCCAATGTATCCCAACTGCTATTTGGGTTTCCTAGCGCCCTGGTGGAAAGTGACCCCTCCCTCAGCCGACTGCACAGGTGGGGACACACCTCAGGTCTCCCACGCGGGAACCGGGCAGGAGCCACTTTGATTTTTCTCTGGTTGATGAAGGGTTAAGCCTGTGGTGCCTGCACTGGCCTGGGGGCCTGGGCTGGTGCTCTGAGCCCATTAATCACCCAGGACTGGGCTGCAGGGATGACACTCACCAGCAATTAACCTACAGTAGAGGCAGCATTGTCCCCCTCTGCACGCCCCTCATCTGCACACCCAATTACTCTAAATTAACATTTACCAAGCAAAGTGCCTGTTAATTGGAAGGGCATAGAAAGAAAGGCCGCACACCTACCCGGTCTAACTTAATAACCTCCAAAGCAGCCATTAATTAACAGGGGAGCGTTTCCATTCAGATCTTGTTTAGAGGGCCAGCAGTTAACTGTGCGTCTATGTCTCTGAGCAGCTCTGCACCCGCCTCCCTGACCCCACGACAGCCTCTTGGAGGATAAAATCACACTCATAAATAAAGCTTTCCTTTGAAGGATGTGGGCCCTGGCCAGAGACTTTACTCACCCCCAGAGGCTGTCTTCTTAGTGTCTAGATAGAGAAACTGAGGCTGAGAAAGGAAGGGAAAGGCTTTGGGTCACAGAGCAGCTCCCTGGGCTGGTTCTGTCTTCATTCTCTGAGTGCGTATTGGTGTGAAGTGAGCTGGCAGTACCCCAGCTGGTACCTGTAATGGCAGTGGGGCCTGCTAGCTTTGGGAAAGATGGGGGTCAAGGATAGGAAGTTCTCAAAGGGGCAAAGGAGAGACCGAGAAGAGGGGGACGCACTGTCCGAGAAGGAAATGAAGTGCTCTCAAGTGCTCCTGTGCACTGTGCGTTGAACTGGGACCTGCATCCCCAGCTCAGGAATTGGAGAGTCCTTGTCCATACCCCCTTTTCTCTCACCCTCACCCCCAAGTCCTGCCCATTCCATCCTGATTTTCATCAGACTGAGCTTTTCCTTTCTGGGCACGCTGGAAAGGAAGTCCTGTCCTTCCTGGGCCTCTTTGCTTTGTCACCTTTGTGCCCTTCGCTTCTCTCCTCCATGCCCCCCGAGACCATTCTGCAGACGCTGAACTTGCCTCTCTGTGCTCTTCAGACCACCACCCTCCTCCCATCAGGTGGACCTCCCCTCCTCCCTAGAGCTTGGCCACCCCATGTCCCATGAAGAAAGTTGTCCACTGGCAAGGCCCCACCTGGGCCCTGAGCCTCCTCAGGCCTCTGTCTCTTCTCTGCCTCCCAGATCCTCCCTTGAGGCTGAAAAACTCCGAGTAGCTCTGTCTGAGACAGTCCTGCTAGCCAGGCAGATTGGCGTGTGTCTGTCATCCAGGCAAGACACTGTCTCAAACAAACACATCCAAACACAGAGGACAAAAGAACCCTGCTCTGCCCAACTGTAGCCGCTGTCTGCCCTCCCCCTCCCTCCCCTCAGAGCCTCTGGAAGCAGGTGTCCATCCTCCTGCTAAGCTGCCTGAGCCACCCACAGATAGGGCCTGGCCCAAGTTCAAAACAACCTCCTAGTCATGAAAATAAGGGACACATTCAGGCTTTGTTTTGTTTTTATCCTGGGGGTTAAACTGGGACCTTCCCACTGAGCTACATCCCTAGGCCTTTTGTTTTGACACAGAGTCCCTGGAAATTGTTCTGGCTCGTGTGGTACTTGTAATCTTCCTGCCTCAGCTTCCCAGAATGCAAGCACTACAGGCTTTCTCCAACAAGCCAGGCCTGTATTTTTTCTTCAATAGGACCTTTTGGTAGAATTGCTTGCATTGATGTCCTCCTCCCTTCCTCTCAATCTTCCTCCCTCTTTCTGGAAGCTCGGAAAGAGAAGCGCTACCTTAGCCTCATGAAGCCACTCCTCATTTTTTAGGCATCTCTTTTGCGCCTGTCCCTGTAGGATTTTGCACGCTCTTCTGCTTCTCATCCCAGTTTCCTTGAGAGACTCATACACTCCTTAGTTCCCCTTACCAACTCGATGAGGAAGGGGTCGGGGACAGGGAGCACAGCTACTCCCTTCGGCTGGCCCTCCTGCACTCCAGCGTCCCATCCCATGTGAGTGCGAGTCATGGCTCACTGCCTTCTCTCCAATCCACACAGTCTGGGAACTTCAGATCCTATCTTTTCATCTCCAAAATGCCCCCCTGTCTGGTGTCCGTACCTTCACAACCTGTTTTGGGGCCTGCCCCCGGTTTACCTTGCCAGAGGCAGACCACTCTCAGGTGACACCTGCTTAAAAAGTCACCCACTCAGTGGTGTAACACTGACCTCAGGGTACAAGTCAAGCCCTCTAGAGCCTCACACATCACATCACACACTTGTTCCAGCTCGTAGGCTTCTCGTGGTCGCCTGTTGCGCTGACATGTTGCGCAAATTCCTGGATGAGTATAAGGATCCTGATCTCAGCCTCAAATATCTCATTTAAAAAAGTAAAATGAACATCCTGTCTACAAGTTTGTTGTGCACCTGCCAGCTAAGTATTATTTTTCCCATTGTACAGGTGAGAAAAACTGAGTGCCTCTGGGTCCACAGTCACAAAATACATTTGTGCCCTGCAAAACAGCACTTCAGTGAACAGCAGAGCATGTGTATGATGACTGTCCCTTAAGACTGAATGGTTGGTGACATCGAAGCAGAAGTAGTTGATATGAGTACTTTTTGATGTTTACACAATGATAACAATGCCTAATGCTGAATTTTTGAGAACTCATCTCTGTCATTAAGCAATATATGACTGTGATATATGCAGGATTTGAATTCAGGTCTGACGTTTCCATGACCAGGAGCACAGTCAAGGTATTCCAATGACTCAGAGGCTACTCTGACCAGACCTCAGACTTAAAGGACCCTCCTGTGTTGCATCAGCACATGTACCTGGGGCCTGAGCCCTAACCTGAGTTCTGAGTCAGAGACCACCTTTGCCTCAGATGGGTCAGGGATGACAGACCTTGGAGGATCAATACCCATCAGTTTGAGCTCCACTGACAAGATAATCTTTCCAGTAAACATTTCATTAGCCCTTGCTGAGTGGCTGCACCTGCCCTGGGGAAAGGTGGGGTTGGGGGAGGGCCTTCTGCTTTAGAAAATGCCTCCCAGGTCAGCAGGGGTCTCCATGCCCCAAGAGCCAACCAACCCAGCTAGAATACCCCTGCATACACTGGAGGATGTCTAATCTGCTCCAAGAGTTTTGTAAATTCTGGAGACATGTTCTTTGTGTTTTCTCTATCTTTTCTTCTTGCTGCCATCCATCCCATGAGGAGTTCCTTCCATTTTTGCTTTTCTTGGTTATAATACTGGTGCTGCTGCTGCTGCTGCTGCTAATGATAACATCAGTTGTTATAATTGCAATAGTATGTATTTACTAGGTCCCTAACTTCTACCTTGCATATGGGCACTGGGATCAGCAACTCATGTATCTTACCTTTTTGTAAACCCCACAGCAACCCCTAGGAGCACATGTCGCTGCACTTCTTCACTTCGAAGGTGAGCAAGACTTCCGTTAGGTGAAATGACACAATAGGTGTTGGTCTGGATTTCTCTCATTCTGGATCCCAAGTTCTTATCCATTGTGTTGGTCAGCTTTCTGCACTATGACACAGTATCTGAGATGAGCAACTTAAAGGAGGGAAGGAGAAGTTGATTCTGGTTTGGATTTCAGTGGTTTTAGTTTGTGATCATTTGATCCATCACTATGGGCTGATGGCAGCACAGTAATCAAGGCTGCTCACAGCACAGAGGTCAGAAAGCACGGAGAAGGAAGCAACAGGCGATTCCAGTGTTCTCAATAGCGCTCCCTAGAGGCCGGAGACCTCCTAGGGCACCTCTGAAAGGTTGCACCACCTGGCAGTAATACAATAGTTAAAAGTACTATAGTAGTTGAAACCTTTCCCATTTTTTCCATGCATGTTCTGCATATGCACACACAAAAGATTCCCCATGATGCAGCAGCCAGTTGTTCCTTCCATGTCAATCCATACAGACTTACTCAATTTTTAGTGGCTTGATAACATTCTGGCAGATTCGAGGCACTTAATTTCTTTAGCTTCCTATCAATGAACAGGGCTCTTAATATCTTGACTTTTTAGACAGTGCTGCATTGAATACCCTTGGATATATAGTGTATTCCTTCACACATATCTTAGTTCTCCCCTGAGGTGGGCTGCTTCATGGTAACACCTTGATTTGGGCCCAGTCATTCTTATTCTGAGGGGCTCTTGGGCACTGAAGGCTGTTGAGTGGCACCGCTGTCCTCCACCCACTGGGTACCAGCAGCATTCCCTCCCTCTAACACGGTGACCAATCACTGTGTCCAGACGGCCACATGTCCCATGAGTGGCAAAATTACCATGCAGGAGAGCTACTATTTTAAAAGTAAAGTTCTTAAGATGGTAGTTTAAAGAATATATGTATTTTAAGATCAAATGATCTTCCAAAATGGAGTGGATTTATACTCCAAACAACAGTATATTAAGTATCCAAAGAAAACAAAATAAATCAAAACCTAAAACATTTTACCAATCTTGTAAGTTGTAGAGCCCAGCCTGACTAACTTAACTCCATTTTGAAGAAGGGCCTGTCCCTGAGCTAAAGTCTGCATCTTAAGAAAGGCCCCAAAATTCTTTAGAACATGAGTAATCTAACCAGGGCGCATGTTAGTAGCAAGGACCAATCCCCAGGGCAGCAGGCCTCTGTTACCTGATGGGGTAACCCTAAAGATTCTGCTGTGACTGCTGACTTTCACCCCTCATGTCCTGATACAGAGACTACTCCTTGAGACAAAGAAACTCCCTGGCTAGCCAATACCCAAAGCCCTGTACTCTTTTTAAATTATTATTATTATTTTTTTTTTT
>PVIR01040358.1:0-13500 GCA_004026965.1 Petromus typicus | reverse complement strand
GGTTTTAAAGTTTCATTAGTGATCATGCAGAACAAAAGCAAAGTCTCCTTTCTTCCTCAGGTAAAAGAATGTTTAATGATTAGAATAAAAGAATAGCCAATGAAAATCACTTTGACATTTTTCTTTTTTCTTCAAAGCTCAAGTCATACATTAGTAAAAATAAATTCTACTGGCTCCAGTATGAAATTATATGAGATGATGTTAAAACTTAACAACTTAGAATAACTTGTCAAAATGTAGGCTTTAATTTTCTCTAGGTGGAAAACAAATATTCCAAGTAGTCTTGAAACTAAAAATATTAAATTTCTTAAATCTGTAATGCACTATACATGGTATGTACAGTCAAAAACTATATGGCATGCATGGTATGTATGAAGGAAAAATACTATAAGGTGTGTCTGATGTATATATGCCATTGGCACCAAAATCTATGGGGTTTTGATTAAGGGTTAAAGTTTCTAAATCTTCACATTCTGATAATTTATATCTTTCTGTTCCTAAATTTTTCCATGTTACATACATGAAAAATGTGGAATGAACATTCCCAGAGTATTTCTCAGAATTTGAATCGCCTGGGAAATTCAGCACAGTGTCTTTTGCTATTAGTTTTGCGTGGACTGTACCAGGCCTGAAATCCTGCACTCCAACTCCATTGATTGGAAAGTTTACAATAACCGAGACCTTTCCACGAACAGTCATTCAGCTTTAGTAACCAAGGCAGAGGTAGGGGGAGCAGCTGGTTAAAGTGAAATACAAGCATGAGATAATCTGGCTGTCTTACCTTTTGTTATTAATATACTGCATATTAAATCAATTATTTAATGCAGCAATACGAATACATTTTCAAATATGACCGCCAGATGGCAGTAGAGGTTTAATATAGTTTTAATAGTGACGATTGGCCCTTTTCATACAGTGTCACCTGTTTTCTGTCTCTTTTTCATATCTCTTTTGTGTCTCCCCTCTGGGTGATCATATCGCTCTCATTACATCTACAGGTATTCAAAACCTACGAGAGGAAGATGTTAACTTTTACTTCCTGTACTAACAATCTAATTCTCAGTGTGACATCTGGTTTATAGTCATTGAGTTTTCATATTCATAACTTTGACTTCACCATGTAATTTCCTAGAAGCTGAAGAGTGCTCAAATGGATTGATTCCTGCTCTAGGGCATTCCGGGCACGGAACGGTCCTCACAGCTGGTGCCACCACACAGAACATGCCAGGTGCAAGTTAGGCTCGAGCCTCGTTATTCTTTGGCCCAGGGACAGACGTCATCACTAAGCCCTCACATTGACTGGCCACTGGGTTCTCTCAGATGTACTAATAATTCTTTGGCTTAATTAACTTCTTAGGTCACAGAGACCTGGGACTCTTTGCCCTGGTATTTTTGAACACTTTCTTGCAATCAGGCGGCTGAAATGTTTTCCCAATAGGTTCATTAAGTTGATCATTTGCTGTAATTAGATGTTAAATGGATATGGATTCTCCGAGGGTTTTTTTTTTCTTTTTACTGTCGCTTGTAGACTTGATTAAAAAATAGGACGGTGTCCATCCCTTTTTCCTGGGTACAGAATGTTTGACATAATGGGGAGCAGATGAACCTAGTTCATTTCAGCTCTGAAATGCCCAGTAAAAAGTCAACAGGATACAAATTCTGCCAAAAAGGGAAAGTCAGACCTGTCTAAAATGTCAAATCATAATCTCAGATATTTGCCCAGATCTTCTTCATTTATATAACAGAAATCGTATACAATCCTGCCCCTCAAGAGCCCTTTACTTTTGGGGTGCTTATCAAAGAATTTCCCTTCTCAAATAAATGGAGGCAGCTGGATCCTGGGACAGAAAAAAAGGCCAGTAGTTTAGCTACACCCAGAGTATACCTCAACAATAAAACTACAGAATATGATCAACCAGCAAAGCCCAGCACACACACACAAACAGAAACATTGAAAAGCGAGGCAACAAAGTACCTCCCCAAATTCTCAACTGCTCCCAATCCAATCCAGAGGACACAGAGGAGAGGATATCCAGAGCCTCACAGTGGAAACATCATCTCAGTGCAGGTCACAGAACCTGCAAAAGGTGCTGGGTGAATTTAGAAAAGATATAACCAGATGGACAATGCTCCTAGTGAAAGAAATGTTTTCTATGTCTAGAAAACATACTAATGAAAGTCTAGCAGAGTTAAAGGAGGAGATGCAAAAAGGAGTGCTCAGCATAGAAAAGAACGGAAGTGAAATGAAATGTTCCAAATAGAAATCCCGAGGCTGAAAATACCCCTGAAAGAACAGGCAGCAGAAAGGAAGAGTCTGGCTCAGAGTGCAGCACAGAGGCCCCGTCCGACCAAACAGGACCTCAGGAAGCTCATTCACCATCCTCAGACCGCAGGCTTCCTGCACTGGGCTTGTGAACTGGGACAGCAGAATCCAACTCTACAATTGCATGAGATTCTACTTTGAGTGAATTTACTAATAAAATGAAGATTATAAGGTCTCTATTTTTTTTTTTGCAAAATTGTATTTGGAATATAAGGATTTTGAAATTTTAAATATTAGAGATGTTGACATTTCAGATATTTTAACATTGGGGATGTCTGACACTGGATATTTGTGATTGAGTCTTTTGAGAGTGGACTTTATGGCCCACAGGGGAGTGCAAGAGGAATGTCCTCAAGCAGCTGGACCACCACACAAAGAATGAGTGTGTGGACAAAGATATTTAATGCAAAAGAAAGCGTGATTGCCTACAGGCTTGTTACTGTGAGGTATTATTTCAGTACCATAACTGGCCTGGAGAATAAACATTTTATGCATCATGTTACCTGAGCTGACCTAACAGACAGTGTTGTAAGAAGAATGGAACTGAGAATCACCATCCTACTGAAGAGAAAAGGCAGGCCTGAGCCTTAGCTTCCAGGAATGCTGTTATCGACGTCTCCTGAAGTTACACGGAGCAGATTTTGCAGACATCACCTTTGATTCCACGTGACACTCACAGCAATCCCACGATGTGTGCTCGGCAAAGGCTCACATGCGCAGGAGGACTCTGGGCTTTAGGAGGAAAAAGCTGTGCAAATGGCAGTGTAGAAGTGTGGTCTCTGTCCCAACTGGTGTTGAGGTTTTAGGCTGCCTACTTGAAAATCAGAGGAGTGGATCAGTGGTTTTCAATCTATTTTAGCAGATAAAAATACAAATGCATTTGTTGCAAGAAGCCCTAGCATCTTCTCTGCCTGTCAGGGCTTCTCTCCAGTCCCAAGACGTTCTTACCTGGGAAACCTTGAGGTGATGTAAAAGCAAGACCTACACTTCTCCGGGGAAAACTCCACTTTTTTAACAGCCAGATTGTCTTTGATTCTGTACAAACTCTGGACTCTACTCTTTTGAATACTTGTCCCATCCCCTCCCAGCCACCATGGCTCTGTGTACTTTGATCTCAATGGGCAGGAAACTGGAAGCCTACCCTTTCTCTTCCCAAAGGAATCTACTCACCTCTGGAAGACTGTTTCTGTTTGTGGCTCTGGAGGGAAGGGAGCCGCTGTTCTGCTGCCCTATGAGGTCCCAGATTTTAATTTTTGTGGTTCTCCTCTTGCAGTGAAAAGCTTATTTGTGGTCCGGACCTCTGGCTCTTGTCACGTTTCCATGAAAAGAGGAAATTCTCCATGTCTGCCATAATGTAGAAATGCATTCTATGAATGAACACCGGCACTAGAGATGTGTTGTATGTAAGATTATGGTTGAGACAGCAATGGGGGTTAGCCAGAAGGACACACGAAACATAGAAGTATACTTCAAGCCACTCCTATTCTGTGTGTGAACATTTCAGATTTCTACAATGAGTAGTAGTTAAATATAATCACGTAATAAATAATAGATCATCGTACTGAAGCCAAAACAGTCTGAAGATGGACAATCATCTATCATTTCCATCAATCTATCTATGTGGTTTACATTAAATGCGAGCCTTTCCACTGAAAAGCAAACCATCTGGTGTGTAGATGGAAGCACTTACCACCCACAATAACTAACACTTTAAGAAAAAATATTTGTTATTCATCGCATTGAAGTACCCAGTCCTGTGCAAGCATGAGCCACTGAACCCTGCCTTCTTACTCTTTTTTGAATGAGTGTGAGCCACTTTTGCAAGTACTTATTGTTACATTCTAACTTTCTGTACAGAAACTCTTCAAGGGCCCATGGGCATAACAGACATCCAAGATTTTCTGGACAAAACATTGAACTAGAGTGCACCAGTTTAATTTAAGTCTTGCTATTTTTCAGATATATAATATATATAATATATTATTATATTATATAACATATCATATTAATATAATTATATAATATATCATACTATATATAACAATTATATATTAATATGATGTATGATTATGTATTTATATATTTTATATATTTTATAATATATTTTTAATTAATGTAATTAGTGTATTGTACATTTTTATAGCAGCTTAATCAAAATTAGAGTGCATCAATTTCCCAGAGGAATATCAAGGAGAGGCAAGAGTGACAGGGGTCCAGTGCACACATATCCTGTTGAAAGTCGGCTGTGACCCAGATGGGCACAACTTTAGGCAACTGCTTAAAAATGTTTTGGATACTATGAAGCAACACAAGAAAGAATTGTAAGACTCTTGTTTCTTTTTCTTTCTTAACTCGAAGGCAGCAGCAAGTACGAAGGGAACATTTTGAGGACATTATCAACTAAATTGATTGTCACAGAACATTACATTCTCAACACCAGCTAGCTCCTCAAAGCAGAAATTTATTAAAAGAAAATCATCATTGAATTTTGATTTGAGAATAATGTGAACTGGAACTCTGTTCTCATTAATATTTTTCAAAATTGGGATTGTCTTATTGAGTGGAATCTAATTTTCCTGTGACATTAAGAGATATTACGGTGAAAATACTTCTTTTGGTGGCAGCTCATGAATAACTCCATTCTTATTTTCCTATTCATTTTGGAAACTGACTAGATTTACTGTTACTTACATTTTATTGTTTAGTTTAGAGGTAAAAATTACATAAATTATTTTGGTTTTCATTCTGTTTATTTTGACTGCTACTTTCTACTTACCATGTGGAATAGTGTTTTTTCATTTTTAATAGGGACAAAATGGTTTTCTTTTCAAGGTATATTTCAGATTTATTTTAAAATGATTTGAATAGATTGTCTCAGATGGTATAACCTGGAAGAGTCTGCATGTGTAAAATTTCCTACTTTAAAACATACAAGAAAAGAAAGAAAACCCACATTTCAACGAGAAACCACAGTGTCGTTCTATTGTGCTTTTTGCCAAGATCTTCTATTTGGTATCTGCGTGAGTTTTCCATTACTATTAACAAAATACATGAGATAACCAGTTTATAAAGACAAAAGTGTAATTTGGACTCACTCATTGACTCAGTCCGTGGCTGGCTCTCCTACTGCCGTGAGGACGTGCCAGCACAGTAGGCATGATGGGAACATGTAGAACAGAGGCTGCCCACCTCATGGAGGCCAGGAAGCCATGAGAGATGCAGGAAGCAGCTGTCCAATGGCCCACATCCTCCCACTGGGCCCTTTGGAGGGGTTCCACCACTCCCCAACAGTGTCACAGGCGGCAGACCAAGCCTTTATCTAAGCCTTAGCAGCGTAACTCAATTCAGTCTTCTAGGATAATTTCAAACAGACATAATTTTTTTCTGAAATCAAGTACCAAGCAATAGAAAAGGAATCAATCACCTCTCCAGTTAAGTTTGATTCTTTGCACAAATCTGCTTACCTCGAGACTGCTGCCTGGACGGGGACCTTTGCAGGGCAGGAGTCTTTCTTATACACTCTTCTAACACCAGGATGTAACTGATATTTCAAGAAACATCAATGATTTCAAAGATGTAAATGTATATTTTTTAAATATTATATTTTAACTCGTAACCAAAATATTCTTGGATGATATTAGCTATATATTCCAAATACATTTGTTTTTGGAAATTCCAAGAGCACAAATTAATTTGAAGATAACAAGTCATAGTCGTTCCTACCACTCTATGGCGTCTGAGGTAATTTTACAAACATCATCACCAACTCCTGTGAATTGTTTGCTCTTCATTTCTACCTCCAGCCAGGATTCGTCAAGCTGCAGCCTCATGCAATGGCCCTGCTTTCCCTTCCCAAATAGTGACATTCCCAGGCAGCAAGGAGAGGTCCTGCTGTAGAGCACTGCTTTGTTCTCAAAGGTCAAAGCAGCTTTTATTAGAAGGAAATCAGACATTAGCATCATATCTCCCCTTATGTTCCTCTTTCTCCAGAAATACAGCCTACAAATCTAAACTTCATCACAGTGTGTACCACTCACTTCTGCAAAAGAAATGGTTATGGCTCTCAGTCTGATACTGAAAATTTATTTTCCTTCTAACCTTTTGTGATGATTATAATTTACCAAGCCATCTAGGTTCTGTGAGAGCATTGCTAACCACGCACCAAGTACTCTGGTGGCTAAAGAACGTGGAGAAAGACATTACAGTGTGCAGAGCTGTCTTATACTGCTTTGCATTTCATCCTCAGTAACTGATCAGAGAACAAAGCAGTACATGGACATTCGGACGGGCCAGTGGCGTGGTCAGTATGGCCTTAGGACCGCAGCAGCTGTTAGGGTGAGCCCCACCATCCCGGACAGTGAGTCGGGTGCTACTCAGGATGTCGCTGCAGCAAAGCCAGAAGGAAGCATCGCCCCGCTATAGATCACAGACACCACCTGCTGCATATTTCAAAAACACAGAGAGGAATCCTGTATTGTAAACTTGAATGCCACAAAACGTGCCCTTTCACACTGTGCTGCATCACTGACTTCTAGAGCAATGCATGCCATTCCATTCCATCATTTGAAGACAATTTCATTAAGAAATGGCTCATATTGTGTCAGTAGTGCCACAGCAGCTTTAACTATTTAGTCAATAATAATATGTCTAATTCATATTCTTTTCTGCTTTAAATATTTCCATCAATTGTATTTGCTATAAATTCTGATTTGTTTTATAGAGCTTAACTTATTCAGACCAAAAATCCCCATTTTTTAAAAAAGAAAGAACAGACAGAAGTTGTATTTGCATTTCCATGAAAATTTCAAGAAAGTAAGCTATAGCTACTAGAAGTTTGTGTTCATCTCTGCTCACTGTTTGTGCTCTGTGTGTGTGTGTGTGTGTGTGTGTCTATTGTGTATGTATGTGCTACTGAGGATCAGAACCCAAGTGGGTTCCACCACTGAGCTATATCCTCAACCCTCTTTTAATTTTTATTTTGAGGCAGGGTCTTGTTAAGTTCTCTGTGCAAGGTTCACACTTCTGATCTTCCTGCCTCAGCCTCCACTATGCCAGATTACAGGAGTGCACAACATTCCCAGATCAGTTCAGGCTTTAGAGCTCTGTACATTGTCTTAAGAGCTTTTAATGGTAAATTAAAGTTACCATAAATTAATTTGAAAAACTAACCCATAAATTATTACTTTAATTGCAGCCTAGGAAGAACTGTGACAGCAAGGCTTCCACTAGCTCTCATATTTCTTAGGTTTCAAAAAAATTTAAAGATTCAAGTGGAACTTTTTAAGAAATTAGTAAGTTGTTCCAAAACTCAGGAAAACACTAAAATTATCAGCAAGAAAATTAGTAAAAATGTGAGTCTAATCAGCTAAGTACTGATTGAAAGAACACAGGAGAGAAGAGAGAAGAGAAACGTGCAGAGCTGAGAGGTAAAATGTCCCTCGGGAATCCAGCCAGCCTGACAGAGCCGCGTCCTACTTCGATTCTGAACTCAGGGGTTACTTTTGGCTTCTCTCAAAAGAAAGAGTTAATGAGTTTTTTGAATCAAGCTGGGTGTCCACCTGCTGGGCAAGTCTCTGAGGTGAGAAGATCGGACCACCCTGCGGGGGGAGGGGGTTCCCTCGCAAAACTCACTGACTAGTTACTTCCCCTCTCGGCCACCGTCCAAAGGTCCCGCCTGTGAGCGCTTGAGGCCCTAGCCAGACGTCTAGATGTAAGCGTAACACTGCACCATTAATATTGTTTTCTGCATATGTATCCAAAATAAGAAGCTTTCATAATGGCTCCAGAATTTGCTTTTATTACATTTTTCACAACTGAAAACTGCCGAAATATTGTTTTAAAATATAATTCTAAGTGCAGTGAGATCTGTATCAGTTACGGTGCCCGAGGAGGTCCAGGCAGGTGAGGCAGATCCCTGCTGTTCACAAGCCGTTCAGAGCTGAGGGAAGTGTCTTACAGTTTTGAGCCCCAGACACTGCTCTGGGCCTTCCCGCTCCATCAGCCCTACATGTAGAAATGGGGTGAGTCAGAAATGAAGTGAGGTCAGGAGTGGGGTGAGGTCAGGAGTCGGGTGAGGTCAGAACAAGCACTTGGCTTTAGAGAATGGCCACAGAGAAATGTCAAGCAGATGCTCACATGTTCTGGCTGTGAAGTCAGGGGTTAATGGAATACATTTGCAAATACATTTGGGGGAAAAGCTGAGATCCCTCTTTGCCCCCAAATCCTCACTTACAGAGTCAGTCTCTTCTTTTGCATGTTAAATAGATGTCAGATGCCACGAACTCCGTTAGTATAATTATACTTCTCAAAATTCTGAAGCTTTATTCTCCCACAGAAGCACCGTGATGAAAATAGATGGGTGAGTAACAACTATAAATGGAATTAGCAGATTTTACCTGTCAACTTTAATTGTCAAAGGTTTATTTTTATTAAATTGGTAGATTGTTTTGCATATATTAATGTTCTAGAATAAATTGGAACTGGCAATTACATCAGAAGCAAGAACAATTTTGACATATTTTCTAAATATACAATAACCTAGAAAAAAGAAAAAAAATATTGTTTCACTTAGATCAGTTAGTGATCACACACACACACACACACACAAACACATACACACAGCATGTTATTGCGCTAACCAGGGATTTATAACAAAACTTTTAAATATATTCATTTTGTTGGATTATTTTACATTTTAATAACCTTTTAGACATTGTTTGGTGGGTTATATCTCATGGGAACATTCACAGGGACAGAAAACTTGAGATGAACATGTGTAGTAATTCTAAAATAAAGTTTTGAAATTGATTAACCTGCCGAATAGGTCATCCATATCCTCATGCACAAAATGAGCCCAGTGGTTGGCAGAGACCTAGGGAGGAAAATTCAAGGTGAACTTACACAAACTCATACTTAAAAAACAATTAATTCCCAAGAATGGTGGAGAATATGTCAGAGGACACAGGGGACATCTTGAGAGGCTGCTAGGGGCCCAGGTTTGCCAATTTGAGAGTCAAACGGAATGAAAAGATAAACAAACCTCACCAGATAATACCTACTAATACATACTAATATAAATAATACATATATGTGTGTATATATATATATATATATGAACACACACACACACATATGAGAGCTCTGTCTTAGAGCTCTACTAATGACGGAGGAGGAATGGTGGAATTGAATAATTACCATTTGTCAGCCATCACAGTAACAACAGTGAGGTGGGAAACAGCGATGTGAGGGGAGGAGCAGCCGTGACACCCTGCTAAGAGCGTGCACAGATCTGTCAACCACTGAGGCGTTCACTGAAGGACCTGCACATTTCCATGACATTTTTTGCAACTCTTCTGCAGTTTTGAAACTGAACTCAAAATAGTACCAATGCAGCCTTTTAAAGAGTACTTGTTTATTAACAAAGTTTGATTTTAACTTAATTATCCTATTCAGGACTTCTCTAAGCTTCTACTGGGTGTATCTTATATTTAAGGAATTCTAAATGTTTTGCTCTGCTTACTAAACTTTAAGATGATTTCATTTTGCTATGTGGTATAAATAAGTGGACGTGTAAGTTTCTGTTTAGACTAACAGTCCTTTAAAACTTTCTAATCAGGGCCGGGGAGTTAGCTCAGTGGTTCCGGCGCCTGTCTTGCAAGCACAAGGACCCGGGTTCGATTCCCCGGTAACCACATAACAATACTGGGTGTGGGGACTCACACCCAGCAGCAACCAGTACCACATACCACAGTGCCGGGCGTGGTGGCTCACGCCTGTAATCCCAGCACTCGGGAGACAGAGGCAGGAGGATTGTGATGTGAGTTTGAGGCTGAGCTGAGGGCCAGCCTGAACCACAAAGCGAGACCCTGTCTCAAAAAACCTAAAAAAAAAAACTTTCTAATCAGATGCTCACACTGCAGGAATGGCTCTGACATGGTCTTTATCTCCTTCAATACCAAGGGCGAAGAGAACAGTGACACTGAGTTATGGGAAGGTGTGGAATAAAGAAACTCTTATCTGTTGTTTTTGAAAATGAAAAATAGCACATTCACTGGGGGAGGGGGGGAAACTTTTATTTTTTTGTAATAAAATTAAACATATTTTTACCTATGGTCTAGCCATCACATTCCTTGTTATTTAATCAAATGAACTGAAAATTTATATCCATCTGAACCCTCCAAAGACATTTATAACAGCTTCATTCGTAATTGAACAAGATAGAAGGAATGTAGATATTTGTTGGTAGTGATTACATCATGTGCTATATCCACATGATTATTTAGTACTAAAAAGAAGTGCATTATCAAAGGTGTGGAAAGACAGAGACAATGTCAATGCATATTACTAAATTAGTCAGTCTAGGGAAGCAACATATAATGATCGCAACCTTCCCTTTTGGAAAAAACAAAATTACAGAAATAGGAAAAAAATATTACCGGTTGTCACAGGATGGAAAAGATAAAGAACAAGCAGAATACAGAGGAATTTTAGACTAGTGAGACCATCCTGCATGATCTTAAGAGGATGCATGTGTATGCATCATTATTAATTTGTAAAAACTCAAAGAATATGCAACCCCTGTGAACTCTAATATAACTATGGAGTTTAAGGGATTAAAAAGTGTACAATACCAAAAATACTAGAGATTTAAATTGAAATTATCATCTCTTTAAAATATAGTCATGTAAATGCATGAAACATTATTTTTTCCACCTATAGTCAAAGTTTTCAGTCAGTACAGCTGCAAACAACTAGGATTTAAAATATCAGCGAGGGCCTACAGCTGGGTCCCACAGTGCGGTACTCAAGGAGTCAGCGAAAGCCTTCACACCTGCAGGACAGGTGGTCCAAACTGCGTGGCTGAAAACCACCCTGCAGGGCTCTGCTTCTAAGAAACTGGAGAAGAGCAAGGAGAAGAGAGGGGAGCAGTTTTCATCTGGGAAGCCTGCAGATGAGGACCGCGGTGTCACAGTGAGAGAAGAAGAGAAAGGTAAACCACTTGAGACTTCACCAGCCAGTTCTCAGTTGTAAGAGCAGGTGAGAGAGTAAAGACATGTTGTGTGACTGGTGGAGATGTTAACAAATAGAGGACACTTACATTTTTGAATAAAAGTTAACTAAATCATATTGGATATGTGGATTTGAGCTGATGTCCAGTGGAGCAGACAATTAAATTACATGTATCTCTAAAGAGACAACAGGGTTTGATCAGTGAAAACCTGGAGTTTATGGCTGTTCAGATGCAGAAGGGTAAGAAAGTTTAACAGTGTGCTGTAGGGAAGATGACCAGGCCAGGTTACAGGTGCCTACCTCATTGCCAGGAGGTGAAGGGAAGGAGGAGAAAGGAGAGTAAATAAATGACAGAAGGAGAAAGACATCGGACAGCCACAGCTGTTCGGGGCCATGGAGTCCTTCGGACAGCAGAGAGCTCACATTGCAGAGGAGGGTAATTTGTGCCCGGTGTGGTGCTCTGGGAATTGACTGTCACATGGGTTGCTGGTGTAAAGCAAAGAAATGGGACCCACAGAGCCAAAGCAGATTTAGAGACCAGAGAGTCTACTTCCAATCTCTCATTCTGCAGACAGGAAAACGAAGCTCAGGGAGGCCTGGTGCTCATCCAGTGAGCTATTAACGGCCCGGCTTGAATCAGAGCCAAGCCCCCAGCAACAAGATCAGCACTCTCAAAACTGTCACTGAAGTTTGCTAGTGACGACTACCAGGCTAGCATCCAGAGTGTCCTAAGATGACAAGAAGAGCACAGGCTTCACAGAAGCGCTTCAGCTTCCAGAGATTTCATTTCAGTGGCTTCTCTGTAGCAGACTAATTTGTGAATGGTTTTTACTGGTACATGCCTGTGATCCATAATAAATACATTCGTCACGGAGAATTTGTACATTTACAGATCGCATCAGGGTCCTTTTTACTCTCTACAATCTGCATTTGAGTGGCTGTGGAGGTTGATACTTGTGATGCCGATCCTAACTAGACTGAGGCAGGAAGATCACAAGTTAGAGTCCTGCCTGGGGAATTAATGGAGACCTTCTTGCAAAAGAACACTGTGAAAAGGACAGGGGATGTGTGAAAGCCCTGTGCTCACCCCTAATGCTTCAAAACAAAAGCAAGTCCTGCACTGGGGTCTCCCTGCACCAGAGATACTGATTGGGCCCTGCCACACTGCGGCAGGGAGACTGCAATGCCAGGGTGATACCCTGGCACAGTTCTGTCCTGAGACCAGTGCAGACGGACTCTCAGTGACAATCTGAGGAAGGCTTCCCACGTGTATAAGACGACCAGGCCGGGTTACGGGTGCCTACCACATTGTCACAGCACATTTGCGTGATGTGTGTGTGTCAACCAGACCAATGTAATACACCATGGGACTTTATATGGAACAGACCTTCTGGTGAGACATCCTGTAATAAGCAGAAACAATTGGAAAGTGTGTGCTAACTGATTTACACTTTTATGGCAAACTCAAAGGAATGGAAATAATATTATTCCTGTTAGATTATACCTTTTCTACTGCTGGCAGATATTATTGACATGAAACCCTTTCAAAATTGACAAATTGAGATCTGCCTTTGGCAGTGCTGTGACTGATGACTGAGGGAGATGTGAAACTTTTGCTTTTTATTTACAAAAACAAGATTCCATATGAGGTAATCCCTCCAGTTAAACAGAGTCAGCTTTTCTCCCACCAGTTCTGAGAATTTACAGAGCACAATTTACAAGGACCCCATCCTTTTTGGGGCAAGACACCTGGTGAAGACAGAACCACAGACATTTTGCTTTCAGCTTCTCTGGCATGGTGGAAATAACACAGATGAAATGCTGCCTTGTGTGTATTTGGTGGTGAGAGGGACCCGGGACACGGCTCTGTGGTAATGGGAGATGATTCCCAGCACACTGTTGACTGTGAAGAAAAGGAAACATTTCTCTGTGGTTTTCCATATTTTATGACATAGCAAAGATTTCTATTACTATGGCTTTCAAGGCAAACAGGAAGTGGTAAAGCATATTATAACCACCAGCGTCTATGATTCCACTGGGCCAGCTTGCCAGTTCATATCCCCCAGCTTTCTGCAGGCTTCGCACGAAACAGTTCAACTGAATCAAGGCAGGTAAAGCTGTCAAAACACAGCACAGGTTTAGACATGAACTTAATTACATTTCACAAA
>PVIR01040357.1:0-13382 GCA_004026965.1 Petromus typicus | reverse complement strand
AGAAAAGCTGTAATCTTCTCATGTTCTCAACTTAAATTTATCATCATTTATTGAAAAAGAAGCAAGGCATACAATTTCAAGGCAAAGCAGTTAACAAACAAGGATGACAATTTTTGAGACTTAAGTGAGTCACAATCCAGGATCCATGAAACAAAAGGAAAGAAACCTTTACTTCTATCTAAAAATCTCACTGGGGCTCCACAATGATATAGGGATGATAGAGGATCATCAAGTAATCCAAATAATCCAAGGGAAATACTATCACTCTGAATCTGCTAGATATCTGATATAGTGAGTTTGTGCTTCCCAAAATTGAAAAATGAATTCTGAGGCACAACAGAGGTTGAGTAGAAAGTATTGAGGGAAAGACAGCCTCTGTAGCCTTCCTGGAAGCCATAAGTTATGGTCTTGGTCTCCCACCCAAAGAACTGGTGCCTATTTAGAATATTAGTCCTTATTTGTCTCTCTCTGGGGAGGTAGATGTAGTCATCTTATCTTTGTCTTAAGGCCGAACCTTCAACAAATCCATGTCATTTGTATTATTTTCTAATCTTCTGTCCTGATTTTATTGAGGGCCTCCTCCTGTCTGTCTACCTATAATATTTCTAATTTAGGATAGACACAGCTTTTGAAGAGTCTCCTAAGCCTCACTGTGGTTCACTGTTCAAATTTCTGCTTGGAAAATAGGAAGTCGCCTCTGTTATTATTTGAGCCTTAAGTCTGTTAGTATGCCATGCTAACGGCTTGGTGGTAAAGACATATCCACAAATGGCAAATACAGCACAGCACAGTGAATATCCCTGACCCTTGAATCCTTTTAATTGCAATGCATTAGAGAATTAAGTAACTGGAGATTTAATTTTCAAATAAAAAGCCATGGGAAATACTCCTGTTAAATCAGAGACACAATGATACAATGTCTCAACTCCTATAGAGTTATTCTCTCTGCTGTCATATTTTGAGCCTAAAATAATTTCTGTAGGATCTGTAACTACATCACTGACATTCATGAATCAATAAATTCTTAAAGTACTTGAACTATCTGGTAAGCTGACTTGTGGGGAACTATATTCTTGTTCTGAGGCAAAATCCATCTATTGCGTCTTTCAATATGTACTTTTGCAACTGTCTTTTCTGAAGATGTAAGTAGCTGTTTCACAACTCTTATTACTGTGTGTAACTACTCAAGTGAATGTAAAAATGGTACTTAAAAGGAGAGCAAGCTGATGATATAAAAAGGGACTCAGGTAGCTGAATGATGAAGCTAAGTTTTAACCTTTGTTAGAGATAGTGTGTATTAAGTGTGCTTTAGTCAGTGTTAAGTGTTTTCTGAGAGGATTGACTGTATCTTGTTATGGTGAGCTCACTTTCTAACCCTATTTCCTCCATTGGTTAAGTGTATATTGAAATTCTAAAGAAATCATCTGGAGATTACTATTCTTTTTTGTTATAAAGTGCCATTAGGAAAATTTGTTTGTATGTTGACCTACTTCTTTTCCTATTGAGAAATGTCCTTTTTTTGAGACTATTTCTTAGTGCAGTGTTAGGCCTAAAACAAATTATGAGAAACAGCCGAGAGTTTTCATGTAACTTGTGACTCCTGACATATGTAACTCTTGACTCCACACATTCACAACTTTTCCATTATCTACATCATCCACTAGGAAGTACATTTCTTACAAGTGATGAACCTACATTGACATATAATGTCTTTCACTAATATAACATCTGATCTCCAGAGTTTGCCTTAGAGTTTTTGGTGTTCTAGATCCAATAGGCTTGAACAAATACATAATGACATGTATTCTTTGTTATAGTATCTGATAGACACTTTTCACTACCCTATAATGTCTGTGTGCATTGCCTATTCATCTTCCCCCTCAACCCCAAACCCTGGTAGCTACTGATCTTTTTGTCCTCATTTCATAAATACCATATAATTAGAATCATGCCAAATGTAACAGTTTTAGAAAGCTTCTTTTCCTTAGTAGTAGGAATTTTAGGTTTCTTTGTCTTTTCATGACTTGATAGCTAAAGTCATTTTAGCATTGAATAATATTTCATTCTCTGTAAGTACAGTGGTTTATGTATGCATCCATTCACTTACTGGAAAATATCTTGGTTGCTTCCAAGTTTTAGCAAATATGAATATAACATATATGTGCAGATCTTTATGTAGTCAAGTTTTTCACTCCATTGAGGAAAAGAATATGGTAAGAGTGTGATTAGTTTTGTAAGGAATTGCAAATTGTCTTCCACAGTGGCTATTCCATTTGTTTCCTTTTAGGAGTAAGTAAAAATTCTGCTGCTCAACAGTTCATCGGTCTTTGGAGTTCTTGATGTTTTAGAGTTAGGCTGTTCTCATGGGTGAATAGTGGTATCTCATTATTGTTTTAATTAACATAATTGTTTTAATTAACAATTTTTGATTGTTAATGATGTATGAAATATATTTTCATCAGCTAATTTTATATCTGTATATCCTCTTTGGTGAGGTATTGTATTAAGGTCTTTGGCCACTTTTCCAATCTGATAATTTATTTATTTATATATTTATTTTGAGAGAGGGTCTCACTATGTAGTTCAGGCTGGAGTTGAACCTATTATGTAGCTCAGGCTGGCTTTGAACTCAGGCTATGTTCCTGTCTGAGCCTCTCAAGTGCCTAGATTACAGGCATGTGCCAAAATACGGGGCCTACATTTTTATTTTATTGTAGTTTTTAAAAAATTAGACATATCTTTTGTAAATATTTTCTTCCAATCTGTAGCTTAGTTTCTAATTGTTTTGAGAGTATCTTTTGTAGAGCTAAAATTTTAAAATGCTACTATTGTGTATCGCATCAATTGTTTCTTTCATGGATTGTGCCTTTGGTGCTATATCTAGAAGTTATTTCCATGCTCAAAGTCATCTACTTTTTCTCTGCTATATTCTAAAAGTATTCTATACTTCTGTATTTTACATTTAGATGCATGATCCATTTTGAGTCATTGTTTGTGAAGAGTGCCAGGATTATGTCAAGACTACTTTTTATTCAGAGGCATCTAGTTGCTCTACAGCCATCAGTGACAAGATTATTTTTGCCTCATGATTTTCTGCTTGCCTCTTTGTCAAATATCAGTTGCTTGTATTTATGAAGGTTTGTTCTTAGGGTTTCTGTTCTGTTTCATTCACCTGCCTATTCTTTCACCAATGCCACACTATTTTGATTACTGCAATTTTACAGTAGGTTTTGAAGTCAAGCAGTATTCCCTTTACTTTTGAATAATAATCACTCACTCATAAAACAAAGTTCACTGCTGTACAGACAATTTCAGTATATAAAAAGTAGTAAAAAGCTTTTTGTATTAAAGTAATATTATTTCTTAAAAAGGAAAAAAATAAAAGAAAAAGTACTTTGAAAGCAAAATCTACATAAAACTTTTTCTCAGTTTCGTTATTGCAAATGTCACTTGGAAAATTAGGAGTCTAGCTGACATTTGTGGAAAAAGATGTGATCTCACTAAAAGCAAATAATGAAGATGTTTAACTGGTATGAACATCTCTGGTTTAATCTGTACTGCACAAAGACATAGCCATCGTTCTGTGTGCCCTGAGACACTGGGTCTGCAGGGCTGTGTGCATTAAGTCTGTTACATTCACTAAGAAACCATCTTGGTTCTCACAGGCAAAGGTCTGCAACTGATTCAAATGAAGATTATTTGGACTAATAAGAGCTACTGGATTGGTGCCTTGCAGATGGAGAACATCTCTAATGATATCAGAAATGGCCAGAGTACTATTTTCTTATGTTCTTTTCCCCAAAGTTTGTCAGTTTCCAGCTGGTAGGAGATATATTGCTGAGTAACTGTTGCCAGAAACACAAATTATGTTAACCAAGTAGGATTAGAACAGGGTAATTGAGAATGTATAGACTTTTATAAGACCTAGTTTACATTCAGCTGAGCTTCAGGAGTCAGAAAGGAAAAAGCTGTTAAATTTCTATCTCTGTTTCTCTCTCACATACATACATACATAGCCTTCGTGTCCAATATACATCTGCTTCTTTTCTATTAATAGATTGGATTCTTTATGCTCAACTCCAAAGTCCACCTGGTCTTTTAGTACAAGTTCTCATATTGGCTAGTGTAATCTTTTGACCCTATTTTTAGATCGCCATAAAAGAGATATTCTGTTTCTAGATCCTTACTGAATCAAGAGCCTATGAGCTCTTGAGCTTGCAACAGAAAAACAGCCTGGATTCTGGCATTTTATTATTTCATTTATAAGGTAATGTATACTTATTAAAGGCAGCCACTTGTGGGTCTTCAGCAAGTCATTTCATCTCTCTGGGTTGTCGTTTCAGGATTCAGGATTGAATTGTGAAAAAAGCAGTGAAATTAGGGATAAATGTTAAGCCAGAGAGAAAAGTGAAGACAGAGGAGAGGCAGGGTGATCAAAGGACTCTCTACCTCAACAGCTCGCTAAGAGCCTTGCTGGGAGCTTTGGTTTTAGTATCACTTTCAGAAATTAGTTTATTTCTTCTACATCTGCTCCCTCCCCACTCTTGGTCCTGACTTAGTTCATGTGATTTATTTCATCTTCCTCTTTTGGTTGTCTGCCTTTTAAACATCAGTCAGAGAGTGCCAGAGATAGAGTCTGTACGTGCACCAAAGGCCACTCTGCAGGGCAGAGGCAGGCTGGTGAAGCCAGGCCAGGTCTGCAAGTCTGACTCACGGTTTCCGGAGAGGCAGCGTCATTGTTCTTTTCCATTTAAGCTATCAGACTTCCAGAAATTGACAATGGCAAATTTTGTCCAACTCAGCTTTATTATTGCTGAGAATAACCTACATCTACATCATATCTAAATTATGAAAATGGAAGTTTCTAAAAGAACCAATCTAAATTATTAGTCAACATGAATAATAGAGCAAATACTTCCTACTTACTTAAAAGTAAGGTAATCCAAACAAATAATGTGATATTTTTGACTGAGTGCATTTAATGCAATTAAGAAATAAAAGCTGTCTGTGAGCTTGAGAACCAAACCAACCCTCTGTATGTTCTTTCATATTCTTGTTTAAAAAAATCTATTCCATTCTTTTAATTATTTTTATTTTTATGAGAAACTAAAGGTGTAAGTGAGGTCTAGAAAGTATGTTGGGTGTTGTGAAGTAGGAAGAAAATGTTCAAAGGAAAAAGGGAAGGGAGGGGTACAAGAAAGTAAAGGGAAAAAATTAATGGTAAAAATTTTTAAAATGGAAACAAAGCTTATGTATATGGGAGGCTGTACAGATAGCAGGGGAATAGGAAAAATGAGATTGAAGATAGACATATATAGATACAAATTTATAATGTTGTATGTGACCATAATGTGTATATAAAATGTAACCATAAACTCAATAAATGATAAAATAAAATTTTATATCAAAATAATCAGAAAATTATGCAGTATACTTATCTTGGAACAGAATCATCATCAGAGATCCGGGCTTTATAGGAAAGGTAATCCCCAAAGCAGAACTCAACAAAAGGCCAGACAGCAAGAACACTGGCAGTATTGTAGTTGTTGCAAGTCTAAGTCTGTAAATTTAAGGCCATTTGTCAATCTGGTTCTGTCTTTTCAAAACCAGCTCTCCACTTGCATTCAAGTTCATTCAGATTCATTTGCTTTTCTCTTGCCTTCCTCTTTGAGGTTTCAGGTGCAATGAAAGATGTCTAGATGGGAAAGAGAGCTGAAAGGATCGTTAAAGTATACAGCACCCCTGTAACAATCCTTTCCCAGTGTAGACCAGACCAAAGGAACTCAATAAAAATCACTTGGTTTGACTAGCAGAGGCCTAGGATTCACTTCCCTTCTGTCCGCTTTCTGCAGCTACTCAGTCTTCTTTCTTTTGTTCGGTTTATTCCGTTTGAGCCCTGCTTGGTTCTGCCATACAGTGGGTATTCCTGACATCCATTCCTGTCACTTCGTGGCCAGCGAGTTGTTCTTTCCATCACTATATTGTATGAGTGCCTGACCTGAGCTTTGGCCTGAAGATAATAGAAATCTCCTGGGCTTTGTAAATGCACATTTTCCTTCTTACATTTTTAATTTTTTATGTGTCTTTTTGTATTTAGCTTACCTCCTTACTACTTATTTTTTGAAATGGAAGTGTTGATGATTTAATTATAATTATTGTGATCTAATTATATCCCATGTAAGTTTATTTTCTTGAATGTATATGCTAATGGCACATATGTAAAAGATCAGATATGCATGTTAAAGGCCTTATGGTCCTACTGAAAATGATCCTTCTAAAACATGTTTCAGAGAATCTGGTAACATTGTATAGACACACTTTACTGCTTTCATATCAGAATGAGATATTAATATGTTAAAAATTAATAATTTGACAATTTTATTCTTAAATTAATTATGCAGAGAAGCCTATCTACTAGTTTCTTTACAATATGTTCTCATTATATAGTAGATGAATTTACTCTATTGAACTCCATGATAAATTGAATTATGTGATAGTAAGATTGCTACACTTCATTCTAGTAAGCTTTTAGAAGACATTTATGTTTACATATTCTCATTTATATTGCAGTAGTCTCTGGTGCAATATTGAAAATCTAGGAGGCAAAGTGATTATGTTGGTATTTCATTTAACAGGTGACAGGAACTTATTCACAGGTGGTGTTTTATACTGCTTCATGGGCCGACACCAAAGTGGATCATTCATCCTTTTTGTTACTGTTTTCATCCTTCTGAAATCAGAAATGTACTTTAGTGTCTTATATTTATGCAAATATTTAAAAAAATTCAATTTTGCCGGAGAACTGAAACAAATTTCTTCCTGGCAGGGGCTGGCTTACTGTAAATAGAGTTTATTATGCTTCCTGATGTGCCCAGGCCAGACATTCACAACTTTTACCAATGTTATAAAATATTTAAACTTTTCTAAGGTTAAAATGCAAAGTGCTATATTTATCTATCTGTAAATATCACATCTTTTCTCTGGTGTGAGAAAATAAAGATGTAAATGAGTTCTAGAATTGTATGTTATGTATTGTGAAATAGAAAATACTCAAAGTGTAATAGGATGAAAGGGGAAAAATAATGAGATTATAACAAAAAAGAAAGGAAACAAATTATGTATATAGGGGGTGGTAGGGTGGGTAGGACTATGGGAAAAATGAGAATTAAGTTGTGTATTATACTGGTACAAATTTCCATTGTGGAGTGCAATTATGATGTGTATATGTAATGTACCAATAAGGATTTCAATGAAAAATATATTGTTACTGTAGATAAAAGAAATAAAAATTTAAAAAAAGCAAAGTGCTGCTTTCTACCACTAGAGGGCGGTGTTTGTAAAGCGATTTAGGGCCATGGTGGGTGCTGATTTGAATTTATCTTTGAGATTATTTAGTCAAAGGATAATGTCAATAAATGGTTTTAAATAGTCTATGAAATGAATGATGCTAAACTTTAATGTAATTATAATTGATCTGGCTTTGTTAAAAGTGGCAATTTGTGTATTAACCTTGTACTTTAGGATAGGAATAAACTTCATTTTAATAACTTGCAATAAAACATGAAATCTTGGTGCTAATAAAAATATTTCAAATTTGTTACAAGTAGTATGCAATGTAAATTTCTTATTGCTTCAATACACCAAAGTAGACCAAAAACAGTTAGAATTATGATGCCTGAACTTCATATGCTTCGCCTGTAAAATGAAGCAGGTAGGCTAGTAGATGATCCTGAAGATCTTATCAGATATTTTTCTTCAGGATTTACAAAGGGTCCCTGCACAGGAACCTCCCTGAGTGGAATGGAAGAAATCCAACAACCTGGCTTAGTCACTTCCTCATTGCTGAAATGCAATACCCGTACCCAAAGGGCGTATGAAAGACCTGGGTGGAGAAAAGCTGCTCATGTCATGGTCACCAGGAACATAGAGTTTGAAGAGAGAAGCTGGGAGAGGGGAAGAAACATCCTGCTATGTCATGCTCCTGTAACCTGTGTGGAAGGAGTACTAAATGAAAGGAATACTAAGGAAGGAATGCTAAATGAAACCTTCTGTGTCACACTTCCTGGAACCAGGCCCTTCCTCCTAAGGGACAGCAGCAATGATCTCATCTGTGGGCTGATCCGTCGATCCATATAGTGGCCTCATGATGCACTCACCCTCCTAACACACGCGGCTTTCGGGGGGCACCTCCTCCAAACCATAACAGAGCTGGAACAAAGGAGGGCTGGCATCAAAAGTCTTTAAAAACAGGGCTTCTTTGCTTTGTATTCATTCATACTTTTGCCTGAAATTTGATGTGATAGACTTAGGTTTAAAGAACAACCACTGTGCTCTTTGGTAGAGAACTTTGGACATATTTGCTTTTAGCTATGTTTCAATATATCAGCTGAAGAATTAATTAGGTTATTAAATAAATAAAGGAAATTTCTTAAGAACTTACTATTCACTCTACTACCTGTACAATTTATCATGTAAAAAATGCATTAAATAGCATCAGACGAAGTGAATTTTAACGGTCTAATGATCATAGAATACAGATCATTGAATTCAAATTCAAAATACTGAAATATACCTAGATGTTTTTGCTTCTTAACCTTCACAAATGATTTAAAATGTATTGACTATAAACAGAGGATTTGTGTTATTTTTTTTCTTTTTGGTACCAGGGATCAAACTCAGGCTTTGTGCTGCCAACGTAGGTGCAGTACCACTTGAAGTAAATCCTTGGCCCACTTCTGTTGTTGTTTAATAAGACAAAATATGAATTTCAGATTTTTTTAGCATAACAAATAATCTAACACTATTTGTGTATAGGGCTATTTTTTTCTTAACTTTTGAGCCTTAAGGCTAGAGGACATATTTTTCATACACTATTAGAAGTAACTTTACAGGGATGCCATAGAAAAGAAGTACAAATTAACTACATAGCACTTCATGAATATGGATGCCAATCAAATACTAAATGAAAATCTAGAGCAGAAAAAAATAATAAAGATTGTACTCCAACTAATGGATGCATCATTTTAATAATTTAGCAAAATTGTAACTATTACTTCTATAATTTATTGATGGCCAGATAATAGCTACAATAAAATCAGAAATTTATGAATTCATGGATTATACTTTTGTTTAGCCTTTAATGCTTGAAACTAATTATTTAAATCATACTTCAGTCTTGTCAATATTATAGGAGAATAACCCTCCCTGCTGGTCTAAATACTTACCTAGAGCATATTTGTTTAACCCAGAAACGTTCTTCATTATTTATGGTTTCATTTGCTAGTGGTCAAAAGACAATCTGTTGAATATAGAATTAAATGTGCATAGTTAGTTATTTGGGTTCAATAGTTCATATTACTAAGAGAAAACTATTATAGGATTTTAGTTCTACAAAACTATATTTTTCTAAGTAATACATTTTTATGCATTGGTCTTATTTGATTGTTTTATACTGATAGAGAAAAATTTAAAACATTCTTACCTTAGCCATTTTTTTTTTATCAAGAACATCCACCCCTCCAATTTTCAAGTGTTCAGAAGAGGGACTTTAAGGTGATTGAACCTTGGGGTACCCTACTCAACCACTTATACATCCATTGATAAGTTGTAGCTTAAAATACTATAGGAGGTAGGGCAGGGTTAGAGGAGGTGTATCAGTGGAGTCATGCTTTTGGGAGGTGTGATAGTTAAGTGATTGTGTTAATTTGAGTAAGAAATGCCCAACTAAATTAGGTCAGCAAAGTTCTGGTGTGACTGAGGAAATTAGTGAAGACCAAAGCCCACCCTGGATATGAGCGATGCCAATCAATAAACTTGCCATTTGAACAGCATAAAAGGGAAATGAAGAAGGAAAGCCCACTTCTACTTTTTTGGTGGAGCAATAATGATCATTTCTAGCAGAGGGTCAGGCCTTTGGCTGAGGTGAAAAAATAAGTCAAATGGAAAAGATATTTCTTGTGTTACCAGAATGATGCACAGAAAGTCCTTGCTTACATCTATGTGTTCCAATGTTTTCCTTGTTTCATGTTCTACCCAGTTCTCTATTTTATATGCAAGTCTTTGGTCCATTTTGATGTAATTTTAGTTGAGTAGAGCTATAGATTTGGTTTTATTCTTCTGCACATGAACAACCAGCTTTTATATCACCATGTGGTAAACACATGATATATAAGGAAGGCCTGATTTGAGACACTTATAGGAAGGTTGATTATCACATAATTTCTCTTACTTGATAAATTTCAAATAAAAATAACGACTAAAATAAAATTTAGATGGTAGGAAATAGGGAAGTAAACATTTTGGAGATGGAGGACAGGATCAGGTGAGGAGTACAGAGGAGAAGGGAATATAGAAGGGGGAAAAGAAAATTAAAAATTGAGTCCCCCAAATAAGTGTGATTATTGTATGTTGCAAAGACATACTAATTAAAAAAAGAAGACCCAGCAATCTCTGGTGTAATTTAATCCAAAGTCCAAAGACTTGATAAACAAGGGAGCCAAAGGACAGAGCCAAATGACATCAGAAAGTCAGTGTCCCCGTTTAAGTATCGTAGTCAAGAGGAATTGGGGCAAATTTTCCCCTACTCTACCTTATTGTACTCAAAGTCTCAGTGAATTGAATGATGTTCACCCAAACTGGGGAAAGACTGCCTCCTTCATGGAGTCCAAAAGCTGATCTTATGAGACACACCCACACAGACTTATCCAGAAATACTGGAAATGAAGTTTAGCCAAATATCTGAGCATTCATAGGTTGGTCCATAAACTTAAATATCATTGGATACTATATCAGTGACTTTGTCTTAGTTTGTCATTGTCTGTTGTCTTTTGTCTTTGGGGTCTGGAGATTCAGACGAGGAGGGTGAGGACGGAGTCTGAGCGGACTCTGGAGAGGGTTTCAGACAACACTTCCATTTTTATTAGGCAATGTACACACTTATAAAGCAAATGGAAGGGGAGTAACCATACTGGGCGGTTGCCAATTGATTGAAGTGTGTAGAGAGGCAAGAAGTTATACTGGGTGGCTAGTGGTTTTGGCCAAAGGAGAAGGAGTTAGGACCAAGTGGGCAGGGATGAATTTCAGATGGCCTTAAACAAGTTTTTAAACACAGAAGAGGTATGCTCTTTCCTCTATTATTCTGTCTGTGTGCTAGGACACTTGTGTGTGGCATACTCTGCCCAGGCAAGCTTGGACTTCGCCTTCATTAGTTATATTATCTGCAAACTAATCAAAGAAAGTAATTAAGGTGAGACCTGTCCGAGGTTCACATTTTCTAGTGTTGTCACCTACCATTATCCTGACCACATGATTACCTACTTTCTTTCATGAATAACCCACCTACTCCATTTATAAATTCTCACACATTGTATACAGTGAGTACTTTACGTGTGCTGTCTCCACTTACCTTATGTGTATCTCTTTACATTTTAGTGCCTTTTACTTTCATTAGCACCTGTAAAGTTTTTTGGGTTTTTGTTTGTTTGTTTGTTTGTTTTTAATGATAAAGTTAGGGCTTCCCTGATTTTTTTTTAACCTGAGCAGAAACAGGAAAAATATCAATATGAATTGAAACTGATGACATAAAATGCTCAATCATAGATTTTTTAAAAAGAAACTTTAGTCTTTAGGCAAAAGATTCACGAATTAGTAAGTCTGGTAAAAAGGATGGAGATAGTTTTGGAAATTCAACAAATACTTTACTTTAGCTTGTTTGTTTTGTGTCCTGCAAAACCTACATCTCCCTCCCGTATGTACCTTTCCTGTGTGTCTCATGACTTTCTTGATTCATTTTGGCTCTGGTAATATCGTTTCAGAAAAGCTAAGACTCTCACCCCTGGGTAGAGCTTCAGCTCGTCATCATGTTGCCTAATTTGTCTAAAGACAACCAATAGCAGATTGGTAAAGCCTCCTTCCTTCTCTGCAAGGATTAGCAAAAACATAGTGAATGATTTGTATAAAATTAGGTTACTTTCTTCAACCAATTGACACTGAGTATGTACCAAAGCCTAATAATAAAATATTAAATAAAACTTTATTTTGAGTAGATTGAATATACTATGAAAATAAAAGGTTTACCTGAAAGATCCTGGAATGAATGAATGTGGATAGTGGGTGATTCCAAATGGGCACTAATGGCTACCAATAATGAGACTACTTAGACAGTTATCTGTTCTGTTCATTACTGCTTTGAAGGACTTATTTTAGCCACAGCATACATTTTTGTTAGAAAATTATTGCCAAGGTGTTCAAAGAATTTTCCTGACTTATCTTGCAAAGGAAAACAGATGAAGGAAATAAAATAATACATTTAAGATGGGGGCCAAGTAAAAATTCACATTTCTAGTGATGGGTGCTTGTTGTTATCAAACATAAATATATATAATCAACTTTTAGGTGATATGAAAAAAGCACAAAGGCAGTTGTATAGTGACTCATCTTTCTCCTTTTTCTAAAAATGATTTGAAACAGGCACTTTTATAAAAGTAGAACATCATAGGCAAGAGTTGATCTCAGAAATCTTAACTTGGAATATTTCTGTCTTTTCACAAACTTCAAAGATTCACAGAAATCTTTAGTGATCTTTGATATCCTGTACTGTTCTTCAGGGCAATGATAAAAGTAAGAATATCAAACTTCAGAGATGTTCTTACTCCTGTGTGGGACCCACGCTGTTTTACTCATTCTGTTTATACCGACTTCACCATGACCTCTGAGGAAAAAGCAAAACATGAAAAAAAAAAATCCATCCTCTTAGGAAACATCTTTGATTTAAACCTCAAACACATGCATAAATGGCCGTATTTTATAATCAAATAATTCCTTATATGTCTTTGTTATTTATATAAATATTGCTATATCAGAAAGATCTTCCTTGATCACATATTTTAAAACAGGTCCCCACTCCAGTCAACCTCAGCACTATCTGCTTCTTACCCTGGGGTATTTTTCTTATAACTCTGTTTATTTCCCATATGATATACATTTATGTTTCCCTTGTTTACTACCTACTATTTATTATTGCATCTTTGGTGCTAGAATTATATGGGAGAGATACTCCATAGATACAGAATGAATGAATAAAATATTCTATAAATATATGATATTTTATTTAATCCATATATATGAAATTTAAATTATATATATATATAATTTAAAGACATTATTGCACAAAATAAAGGTACATTATATCATGATGTGATTGGAAAAGACAATGGTATCAAAACCATAAGGAATCTAGCCTGAAATCCTCATTCAGTCACTTTCCAGCAGAGTTTAAATAATCCTTTCCATATTTAACATTGAGTCTCATAATAAGTTGTTTCACTAGTTTTAATTCTGTTTTGAAAATTAAGTGGTGAAAGTCAATGGCTGCCAAATATTGA
>PVIR01040356.1:0-13381 GCA_004026965.1 Petromus typicus | reverse complement strand
CCTCTTAGAATCACACACAAAGTCCAAAGGAAATAAGGGAGGAGACCAGGAGGATATGTTTGAAAAGAGAGGTTGATGTAGAAACATTAGCAATGCAAAGGCCCTGAGATCTATCTCTCTAGAATGTTACAGTGATTTCAAGGAGGATCTAGAGGCTAAGTTCTTAAATTTGTCTTGACCTACACTCTTCTCTTCATGCTAGGTCAGGTATTTACCAGATTTTCTCAGTTTCTATATTTCTGGTACTCTGTTACCCAGGACCTCACTTACTAGAATGGCTGAGCCTCCAGGGCTACCTAAGTTTTAGAAACAGCAAACTGCATGCAGGCCTCAGAAAGCAATCTTCACATACGAAAGAACTAAGCCAGGGTCCTTATCAGAAGCTTCTTCTGTCAGACTTGTGCACACCTGGAGTCAGTGTTCCTCTGCCTTAACTTCCCCAGGACCAGGTACTGGACAAACTTGGTTTTGTAGCCCAGAGACTGCAAGAATGATTCACAGTCTCCACCCAAAGCTTGTTCAGCTGCTTATCCTGACCTGCCCATTCCTCTTCATGCAAAAACAGAAAAGACTTCACTTGTGCTTTCCATTAGGCTCATTTTTCTCCTGAGGGATGCTGCTATCGCTCCACAAACCCCTACATGGCATGATGGAAATAGCAAGCTCTTTTCAAAAGCAGTCTTCTTTTATAAGCAGTAGGGTCACTGAGTAGGTGAGAAAATCCAGCTAAATACATCCTGACCAGGTCTTGTGGCCCATGAACATTCATAGAGTTTTCAGAACTGTGTATGAAGCAGAGTAGGATGGCTTTCCCAGAGCTTCTGTGTTCTCCATTGTCTGGATGCTAAGAAATCTCCTGTCTCATATGAAAAGACAACAGTAGCTAATGCAAAAATGACCTTATACACCATCCTTAACTCTGCCTAGGAATTTAATAAGTTGAATTTCCTAGCCTGGGTTTACAACAGAATTCCACTAGGATCTGTTCCTCCAGAAGCGGGGAATTTCATCAGGAAAAAAATTATAAATACTGCATAATGTATGTTACAATCTTGGAGATTGATTAAGCACATAGGCTGTGCAAACTGTGTCATTTTAATGGGAAAAAGTAAATTATCATTAAAACTTGTAAGAACTCAATTTCAAATTCTGTAACTATCTCAATGATTAAAGAAATACAAAATGTTTTACCCAAACTTTCTCTGTGTGTTTTGATGTCTTTCTTTTGCTATTTCATGCTTGTCTTTTGTTGCTAAATAGAGAGAGAGAGAGATACAGAGATATTATTTTTAACCTGTTTTCTGAAGAGATAGTTAAAACTCTTAATCAGCTAAATGTCTGCATAGTGTATGTATTAATCCCATGGAAACAACATAATCTGAATTCCAAGTGCTTATAAATTTCCAAATTCTCTCTAAAAAATGATGATATGGTTTCTATTACAACTGCATTTTCATGCCTTCTTGGAATCTGTACTCCTAGATAATTAATTTCTATGAAGTAATAAAAACAGTAATGGCAACAGTATGTTTACCTTAAAAATGTTTTATGCTACTGGAAGGAAAGGGCTATGTGTCAGTTAACACACTATCATAATTTCTGGTTTATAAACTTTGGGTATTTATTAGTCGCAATCAACTTTTATAAGCATATTGAGGGAGGAGCAGAATTGTGTAGTAAGGAAAATCCATTTTTCTACCCTGTCGAGGTCAATGGTCTCTCTGTTAGGTGGCTTGAGAGCTTTGGCAAGAAGCCACTCTGGAGAAAGCTTAAAGCTCTTTGTAGAGAACTCCACAATTCATTGATATTTTGGTGTACAACACCATCATAAAATTTTACCATCTAGTGACAGCACCAGCAAATTATAGCCATTTTCCCTGAAGGAGAAATATTTTGGATATGTGGCTAAACAATTTACTTTTATCTACAGCTTCTATATGACTCTGAATTTCCATATTGTGAATTAGACATGATGAGATTGATAAATTAGAAAACATGTTCAGCAAAACACAGATTACCAGTTCTATCAGGATTAGGTCTGGTTGCCAAGACACTCATGTAAGAAATAAATGGAAGCAAGTGTTCAAACAGCTGCTTTCTCCATCATAATAGAGGTAATAAGGATGATAAGAATATACAGAAGTACTGTGCCAATGGTACAGTTAATGGTGATGAGAAAACAAAGATCATTATTAATGGTCAAAACTTAGATGGAAGCTAAGGCAACATTTATTAAAATTTCTACAGGAAATAAAATTTTATTTCTGCAATTTTTTTTTATCTTTGGGAGGTTTTTATTACATGTTTGCATATGACAGTTTGTATGACAAAAATGATAATAACTCATGGCTTTCTATGGAACAAAACTGTAAGGACGCTTGCAATCAGCAAAAGCAGTTTCTAGCGACAAAACAGGCTCTCTCTCTGGCACATACAGGTCACAACATTCGCATCATTTCTCCCACCGAAGAAGTCTCCTTTTCCCATCTCTCTTAGATGAACGCTAACGCTGAATATCTGAGCAGTCTGTGCTATGCTGTAACCCTGAGCTAACACATCACCTGTCTGGTCTTAATACGCACCTGTCTTGTCTTCAGAGACCAACTCTTGCTCCAGGACCTATGGGGAGTTACTAGTTTTCCTCTTCCTCAGGTCAGATATGACGGCTAAATCTAGTCTCCTCTATTTTTTATTTATGTGTTTATTTCAGGCTATATGTCATTGTATATAGTTAAGCTAACACTAGTTAAAATATTAAGTAAGCTGTCATACGGCACACAGGAAATAATCTAACGACGTCAAGAAGTATCACGGTTACGGAACTCCCTTGTCCACTGTGTGATTTGTTGAAAGGACCACAGTGGTGTGTGTCTGGCAGGATCTGCTCCGTAGGATCTGCTTCCTGTGCTCTTTAAACCCAGACTCTCACCATTTTCCTGACACAGAGATCAGATTTTGTTCTAATTTCCATCCTGTTATTTTACTAAGAAGTTCAGATCACAATGATTAAGAGGGTTTCTTTCCTTGTTTCTTCTTTTTAACTTCTTTATTTTTTTCCCCAGTTTTTGAAATGTGCGTTCATTACTTCAATTGCAAGAAATATTCCCCAGTGAAAATACAAATGCAGTGGGTAATTTTCTCGGTAACTGAGGGTGCTTTATTTTTTTTAAATGTGTTTAATTGCTGTTTCATGTATTCATTTTTAGCCTGAGTTCAAATGGTTTATTGATGTTATCATTAATCTTAGATACTATTCTCATCCTTTAGGTTAATTATTCCCTCACAGAATTAGAAGAAAAGGTGGTAGTTTCTGAGTTGTTTGCCAGTTCACTCAGAGGTCATCTGCCTGTTGTCCATTTAGAGTACTTTTAAACACTTTAAACAAATTCTATGACATGTGCCATTATGCCAGCCTCAGCATATTTCAATGATGATTCATTTGTCATTTTCGTGTACTCTTCATGACAGTAAGTCAAATAATTACTAGTTGGCCTATGGAAATTCATAAGTCAGCAGCAAGGCTTACTGTATGTTTATTTTACATTATAAGCTATAGATCATGACTGAAATTTCTACTAATCTGAAGTAACTTCTATTGTATTAATAGAACATATTTATTAATATAATTGTCAATCCTGATACACTGCAGTTAAAGTTAATTGGTCTCGTGTTCCCAGAAAAGAAGATTATTTCCACACTTCTGTATTTATATAAGAGTTTAAAGGAAATGAAGATATAAACACCAAGAAATAACTAATTCCTGTAGAAACCCTCAGGAGTAGAACTCACGGGCTGTGCATGTTAATGTGTTCAGTTTCTCACATAAAAGTGCTAAGAGTGTGGCTTATATCAAAGAAAATCTACCTCTTAACCTCTTTTTACCATGGTCAGCAATGTAAGTCATTTTAAATTATTTCCAACCCTTAGAAAGACCTTTAGGAAGACTTCCAAGCTTACCAGATCCTGAGGAAAGAGATGAGAAATTCTGCTCACCGCTGAGATATTTATCATGCCTACTGCCATGCAAAGATGATCTGCTCTGTGCGTACTTTCCCTACCATCTGTGGTTTCCATTTATGCCATTTGGGGATTAGAACACCTCTTAAAGTCTGTTTTATGGAGATATGCAGTCAACACTACCCAGATGAACACTCAGCTTCTGGTCTGTTCTCAGAGGAATTCTCCTACACTGTGAAATATTAAAGAGTCTCCTTTCTCTGGAAATATCATTTCATGGCACATCACAAAGTGCTGAGCAATCCAACAACTATGTCTTAAACCTAAGGACCACGAAAGAAACTTTCAGTTTTCCTTGTTTTCTTTGGAACACAACTTATCTCCCAATGAAAATGGCAGACTACTTATTAGTAGAAGAAAAAAAAATCCATGCATCGATGTTTTATATATCACTACATTAAATACTGAATATCTCATCTTTGCATGATGAAATCAACAAAACATTTATTTACAAAGCAAGACAAAAAAAACTGGAATAAATTTTAATGTCCATGTTTAAAGCTAACCTATGCTTCCTCCTTTGATCCATTCTTATTTCTTGGCCTTTTTTCTCTTTTCACTGGCTTTTTCTTAACTTTCAAGAGAGTCAGAGATCAATTAATGTTATGCAGAAAGTAGATAGTTTCCTACTTTTAATGAACAATAGCTTCTTATGTGTAATAGAAATAAATATTGTTCAAACAACTGCTTCAGCTGGAGGGTATGAGACTTATGAGGCTAATGTTGCACATTCCTTTTCTTTTTTTTTTTTTTTTCTGAGACAGAGTCTCACTTTGTAGTTCAGACTGGCCCTGAGCTCAGCCTCAAAATCACAGCAACCCTCCTGCCTCTTCCTCCCTAGTGCTGGGATTACAGGCGTGAGCCACCACGCCCGGCACTGTGATATGTGGTACTGATTGCTGGTGGGTGTGAGTCTCCACAGCTGGCATTGTTGTATGTGGTTATCTGAGATTGAACCCAGGCCCTTGCACTTGCAAGGCAGCGCCAGAAGTACTGAGCTAAATCCCTGGCCCACACATTCATTTTTTTTATCTCAACCAACTAACTTCACAGAAAACTCTTCTTGTAAATCTGCATTAATAACTAAAACCAATGAAGGAATGATCATTGGAATCAATCAGTGATCATTGGCATGATCATTGGAAAACACTTTCAGATAACGTACCCTGACAGTTGGTCAACTGCATCATTTTAGCGTATGACAGACAGGATATTATTATAATACTATTCACTAGAAGAAATGTATTTGACTCACAACTTCTTATAGTATCAGAGCTTTCTAGTACATCAAGTATGGGAAGGTTGACTTAGGCTCTATGCAAAGAGTTTGTGTCACTAATGTCAATGTAAATTTTAAATTACTCATATTAGCACTAACGAAATAAAATAAACATAGAAATTAAAATATTAAATAAATACCATAAAGATTTTAGAGCAGAAAAGATGGTTGAAAACATATTGTGCACAGCTGTTTCAGTGAGACATATGACTAATAATCATGCCATTGGGAATATTTACCTTAATATTTTAGGATACACATGCAAATATGACTTATAGAATACATATGTTACAAAATACTCAGTGTGCAGCCGTATCCTAGCAGTGAGTGTTGTTGTTATTAAAGTATTGTTTGTTGACTGCCATCTTTGCCTGAGAAGTTCATGACATGAATCCAAGAGACTCATCAAGGCAATGAACACCTACAAAGAAGCGGGCTCTTCCTTATGGGTGAAGAATTTAACTACCATATCAAAACAGTCACTACCTCCAGACTGTCCTACTGGAGACCAATATATAATTTTAGGCATTTGGCACAAGAGAGGAGAGAGTATAGTGTGTGTTTAATCTATACTAAAGTTGAAATACTATTTTGTTCTACTGGCAAAAAAAAATAACTACTGAAAATAAAGATACATTACTGCATCTGTTTTGACACAAAGCAATAAAAGCAAAAGAGAAAAAAAGAGTAGAAAACAGGATAAAAAAATCAAGAATGAAGTCAGTTCATACACAGCATTTTGTGTTATTCCATCAACTTGCCAAACATAGATTAAAAATTTGGCTTTAAGGGCCGGGATTTAGCTCAGTGGTTCTGGTGCCTGTCTTGCAAGCACAAAGACCCGGGTTTGATCCTCAGTTAACCACATACAATACTGGGTGTGGAGACTCAAACTCAGCAACAATCAGTACCACATAAGTACAGTGCTGGGCACGGTGGCTCACGCCTATAATCCCAGCACTCAGGAGGCAGAGGCAGGAGGATTGCTGTGATGTGAGTTTGAGGCTGAGCTCAGGGCCAGCCTGAACCACAAAGCAAGACCCTGTCTCAAAAAAAAAAAAAAAAAAAGAAATTGGCTTTAATCTTTCTTATTCCCAACACAGAAAGAGAAACATGATTAGATGTATGGTTCGGAATAAGTAACCATATATCTAACCCAAAGGATTCCAGCTATGAGTTAGCAATAGGTGTGTCCCATTAGCTATGTGAACAATATCTTCAATATTCTATCTGTAGGGAATACAGTATTAAGTTTCATGCTAAGCTAGTGGTGTTATCCTAAAGTTTAATTTAACAAAAACAGTTCTCACTGGAATGTACTAATAATATATTGTAGCTTAATTTTTGAAAAATTAAATGTTCAGTTTTCTATGAAGAAGAAAACACCTCTAGGAGCATTTTGGAAATTCTGAGGGGTTTTGTTGTTGCCATTCTATGTTTTCTGGGCCCGACAGGTGTTTGATGGGAGAATCTGAAGTGTCAGAAATCCTGCAAGGTTCCAGATAGATGACTAATAATCATACCTTGGGAATGTTTATAAATCACCCTAACATTTTAGGATGCCCAACTAAAATTTTTTTTCACAATTTCATAATTTCAACATCTTCTACCAGATATCCAGATGCTTAGTACAAGTTTTGATACCTAAAAACACTAAGGGATTTTTTTCTGTTATTTCATTACTGACACAACCTATGACATAAGATAGAATGTATTTCCATATCTCATGTGATTGTTTTCTAGTATAATCTTCCCTGAAAATTTGTGTATTAATATGAATGGCAGGTTACTTTATGATAAACTTTATTTTTAGTTATATTCACAGAATTAAATTATTCTTCTAAAATTATATTCATTTTAAAATTAGTACATTGTCTTATGATATTTTATTATCTGAGTTTCATTTCATGATTTTCAAAAAAGAAGTAATAATCCTTGTTAGCAAAGGAGGGTGTGAAGAAGGACAGAACTGGAGGCCACTGGTAGGATTTGGGGGGTGGTGCTGATAGGAAAATGATCTGCGTCTCACTTCCTGAGCGCATAACCACTTATGCAGGATACTGAGTGCTCTATATCTGCACCTCCGCAGGTCAGGAGGAAATATGAGAGTCAAATGCTCAAAGTGGAGAACAGAATCAGAGGGCTTGCCTGCACCACTACTGTCCAGAGTGAGAAGGACTTAAGTATCCTTGAGTTTCCATGCGAAAAACCACCACAGGTGATCCACGGGGCTTCCAGCCACACAAGGAAGGGTCCCTGTGGAAGGCTGGATGGTCCCACTGAAGCCCGAGGGCGATGGGACTTCGAAGAGAGAAGGCAGGGAGGAGGCAACAATGAATCTCCCATGGGGCCCCAAGGACAAACTCACATACCCTAAAAGAAGGTGAGACTTTGAGTGTCTGTAATCCAGGAGCAAATCTCCGGATGCCCTCCTCCATGATGCCATCATTAAATTCAAATCTCTCGAGACTCTTGCACAAACTTTCTTCATTTTCTGATTTCATAGCTAAACGCAAGTATTCCCACATGGATTCACTTTATGTGAGGCTTTTAAACTAGCACCGGAGATTATAGGAATATTTGAATTCTTTGAGAGTCCCAGTTTCTGTTGTCTTCTGTCTCTCAGGCTCCGACGCTGATGTATTGAGGAGGTGTGGCTAGGATGGCAGCGTCCACCACGCAGGCTGGCACGGAGTCACCATCGCCCGGCACTGCAAGGACAGAATTATCTTGGGTTTCCCACACCTCGTTGCTGGAAGGGGAAAGGCATTTCACCATTGGCACCTGAGAAGGAATTTTTTAAAGGAGTCAGAAAGCAACAAATTAGTATTTGTGATATCCTTCCCGCCGATACATCCAGACACTTGCCACGCAGCCTGTGCCCACGTCTCTGCTGAGATCCCCTCCGACAGCCTGGAAATGCCTCCCTTTCTCCTCAGCTTGGTGATCTCACTATGAATATATATACGAATATGAATACAGATGGTGATTCAGTACAACTCTGAAAAGGGACTTAATACGTGGGAGAAGATTTTTCCTACCAAACCCCAAAAACTACTACCCGAAAAGTAGTGGTGTGCAAGGAAGAATCGCCATGATCTAGAAGTGCAATTTCAAAACTGTGGTGGTCCTCACTATAGTAATACAACTTTCACCTTAGAACTTGCTACAGATACAATTTCTTATACTCCTCTGCTAGACACAGTGAACCAGAAACTAGGTATGCCCCAAAATTTGTATCTTAAAAAGCCCTTGAGGTAAATTTGGTGCATAATAATATTTAAAAATCACTAGTCTTTCATAATGGCTGTCAGAGGGTAGGGTTCCCCCCAGGAAACCCAAGAGGCTCCAGTGCACAACATGTGATATAGTGACAGTATTTTCCAAAGACAGCTAGAATAATGCTACAGACTGGACAGGATCCTCCCTGCCGAAACTTAGATTGCATATGTATTTGCCAGTGTAAGGTGTTGAGAGGCAGAGAGTCTTTAAGAGGCATTGGGTCACAGGGACCCTGCATTTTCCCTGAGAGAGGGGTAGTTACGAGAGTGAGCTCTTAGCATCCAGCGGCCTTGTCTCCTCCTGTCCTCCACTGCATCTGCTTGCTCCTCCTCCTTGTTCCTTGTTATGATATAGCATAAGGCCGTTGCCAGATGTGACTGCCTGATATTAAACTTCTCAGCCTTCGGAAGCAAGAGCCAAAATAAAACCTTCTTTATAAATTATCCCATAACCGATATTCTGTGAGAGAACAGAAAGTGTGCTCAAACAAATAACATCTCATTTCAGTATGTTCTTGTAAGGACTATTGACAATCACCCCATTGAGAAAGAGGGTCTGTGTTCCCTGGCAGATAGGCTGCTGTGCTCCTTCCAAAGCTCCTTCACAGAAGGCTTGCCGTAATATTTACTTTTCAAGCCTTTAGCCGCCTCTGTGTTCCTGAAGCTTCCATGCTATGTGGAAGACTCAAACCAGCCCATGAGAAGAGGGCCTGAAAGGTCTTGTGAATAGGCCCTGACACAGCAGGAGGTGTTTGGACAGCTGCTTCGGCACCCTGCTGTTCCAGCTCCAGCCATTGGTGTTAGACTGCATCTGTAGGAGATTGTGAGCCAGAACCAACCATCTGGGACCCTCTCAGATTCCTGACTCATGGGGACAGTGAGAGATAATAAAATGAGGACTGTTGTTTTAAGCCACAGATAGTAGGTACTGAACATATGGTGTGCTCTGGCAATCTAACCTTGGCCTTTTCTCCAAATGTAGTCAGTCATCCTAATGCCATTTATGTAATAATCCACTTTTTCTTTGTTCATTTAAAATGCTACATTCAGTATATTAAATACTTCTATAGTACTTGGTCTGTTTGGGAACTTTTTTACTCTACACTGTTGATCTGTCTAGTCTTGTAATGTTTCCACACTATTTTAAATAAAACATTTTCACCCTAAGTAGGATTATTCCCATCCCGAATCCCCTTTTTCAATGTTGCTATCTCTAGTCTGATGGATGAATTTAAGAACAATTTTCAAGGTCAAAAATGCTAATAAAATCTTCTTTAAATGTTTAGCTAGGTTTACAGTATTACATGTCCCCAGGAGCTTGATAAATTTCTCCACATAGTTAAATTTTCTTTCATATTATTCAGTAACTCTGGATTCTTTGTTTACAAGACTTTAATAATTTCTCAGTAGAGTTATTCCCAAACACTTTCTATTTCTGTTTCTAGTGCTATTTAATTTAATTACCCTTTATTTACATATATATTTACATATGTATATAGATGCATTCACTTTTTTTCTTTTTCTAATTGGCATATTGCAGGAGTATTGACTGTTTATGACTACCTTACAAAACTCTAAGTAATTTTCCAGCTTTTCACTTTACTTTCACAAATTAGTTAGATTTTTTTCATGTAGATAGTCACATATTCTGCAAATGACCACTGGAAAATAAGACTTAAACAAATAATCAAAAGAATCAAGCATGTTGTAGTGGTGCAGCAGTCCTGCAATCTTAGTTTCTTGGGAAGCTGAAGCAGGAAGATCACAAGTTCAACACCAGTCTGGGTAACTTAGGAAAACTCTGTCTAAAAATAAAACAGTAAAGAAATGAGCTGGGGATGTATCTGAGTACTTGCTAAGCTCTATCTCCATGGCACAAAACAGACTATGAGACGGAGAGAAAACTTCATTATTTTACTAAAAATCGTACCTAAATGTACACAGAAAAAACACAAACTGAACTTTTAAAAACAATTGCTATTTGCCATTACCAATTAAGTTTAATAAGAACAGAATAGGAAAGACTAATTTCATAACAAAAGAAAACTTTCTACATTTAATTCTTGTGACTTTGTAAATAATTCATTTCATTGTTCATTCACTTATTTCTCCGCTATCTACTGAAATGTATGTTGGATTTGAACCAATTCATAAAAGTAGATGTAATGGGTTGAATAATAGCTCCCAAAAAGAAATATCCAAGCCCCTGTACTCAGTACTTATGATTTCATATTATTTGGAAAAAGAGTCTCACCATATAATTACATTACTCAATCCAGAAACTATAATGACAAACTTTTCTATTATTTGCCTTTCAAATTTCACTGATACAAAATTATGATCATATATTAAGCTACTTCACATTTTATTGTACTGACATGATCTATGGTTCAAGTTATTTGGCTTATATATAACGTCTTATCACACAGCTATAAGGTAGTGTCTTATCACACAGCTATTCAGAGCTACCGAACAGTTCAGAGTTGCTGATATATACTACTTCTTTGCCATCTCTACAGCATGATCTGAGCTATATCATAGCCCATAATCATGTACAGATCCTTTGTGGTACACAAAGAAAATTAAAATTTATAACCAACTTTAAAGTTTATTTTACTAATATTCAGGGAAAAATGAATATGTCTGGCTCGAGTTTCTGCAAGATAAGCTCAATATTTTGTTTTAACATGCTCCTATCAAACGTAGTAAAGAAGTTGAGTTGTTGTTGTTCTGCAATCTGACATTTAGGCTTATGCTTTTAAATTTTTTATGTTTCTCATGTTTCTGATTCATTATATTGTGCAATGAAAGTATCTCTCTTTCACTTAGCATTCTGTGGAATCTGCAGAGATCTTGCTATTTTAAATGTATATGCCCTGTTCTTCCAGCATAAAAATCAGCCATTAAGTTGCAATGATGGAGCGGTGGTTTCTGGGTATTACAGAGATTAGCAAGGCTTACTTCCTCTGACATAGACTATCTAACTGACACCCTACACATTGATGACCAAATAAAAGAATGACAGATGCAAGGAATTCTCATGTCCTGTCAGACATCCATTGGATTTTTCTAAATACAGCAAATGATCTTTGGCCTTTTAAGAAGCTGTTGAGAAATGCTATCATCCATTAATTAGTAAAGGCAACAGGGAAAGTCCCTAACCAAAATGTGGATGAATAGTTATTTAGGAAGCTGAAGGCTAGAAAGAGAGCTACTTAGTATAAACTGAGATTATAGAACAAGTTGATTCGTTATCACTCTAGTTGAAATTGAATGGAACAATCAGAGTTCATTTCTCAGTCTGATTTCCTAAGCAAGAAAAGGGCAAGTATGCTGCATATGTGAATACTTCCCCTACACTTTCATTTCTGCTCTTTTTTAACAATTCTTATTGTTAAACATTATCCTTTTCTTATTGTCTTTTTTAAATCAGTTATCCACATGAATAGATATTCTGAAAGAAATAATTTCTGATATGTATAATGAAATCAGAACATTGTAAGTGCTCACCTACACAACTCCTTTCATATATTCTTATATTTTAGAAAATATTGCACCTTAAAAGTCCTTCAATGAATAAATAAAATAATAAAAGAAAGAAATTCATCAAATTACGTTGCTGTTTACTTTTATGGTCAGCACCATTAAAATGAAGCCAAAATGCAGTTGATGGAAATTTTTCCAGTTCAATTATTTATAGCAGGAAATTCTCACAAACTTCTCTAGTGAAATAAATGCAAATTTAATTCATTAGATGACTAGACTGGTAGAAAATCTTAGAGCAAATGTAAATGCTAATCAGAAATGTAGAAATGATATTTTTTGGTGACAGAACAAATCAATCAACATAAATTGTCAGGTATACAAAAATATCACTCAAATATCTTCTACATTATCCATTAAAAGACACGCATTTCTTTTTAAGGCACATATTTTAGAGAAGCACAAGAGAAATGGAAACTCAGCGCTCAGCAGACCCAGATATCACAAACCTCACAGCATCTCCGTGTTTCCCCTATGGGGAGAGGCTCTAATACAGTCATGGCTGAAGACAGATCTTTAGGCCTGGCTTTCCTGACCACTCTGCAGGTGATAAATCACACAACCTCCCTGAACACTGACCCCCATCCGCATTAAATGGAGCTTAAACAGTGTACATTTAAAGAGCTGGCCCAACCCCCATCACAGGGATTTCATAAACACAAAGCAAAACAGCGGGCTGGCAATATTTGGTAAATTATACAACACTATGGAGTTGGCATTCTTTAGCCCCTACGCATGAGTTCCAGACTGCTAGCCTAGAAATCTCTTAGGGTTAAATTCAAAATAAATTTAAACAGTCATTCCTTAGTTGTGTTTTTTCATTGGATTTCAAAAATATATGAAGCTCATTAACGTTTGTTGAGTCCCTATCAGGACCTTTATGTAGGTTAATGTGTTTTCTCTATCAATTTCAAGTTATAAATTTTACACTCTATGTACTACAAAACAGGAAAAGACTTGTGTTAATTAACCTTCCTGATATTATCTTGGATAATAGCAGAGATGAAATGCAAACTCCACTATACCTTCCTCTGATGCATTTTTCAAGTTAAATCTATACCATGCAAATTTCTTTGGGCTAAAGTTCAATTAAAGTGGGAGACTCAGAAGTGAAATCTTTTTTTAAAAAAAAATTGATCTTGGGCCAGGGATATAGCTCAGTGGTTCCGGCGCCTGTCTTGCAAGCGCAAGGACCCGGGTTCAGTCCCCGGTAACCACATAACAATACTGGGTGTGGAGACTCACCCCAGCGGCAACCAGT